>AYNK01000829.1:0-26392 GCA_000497225.1 Amanita jacksonii TRTC168611 | reverse complement strand
GGAGGGGCCAGGCTATACTTGCAAGATTGATGGGAGGATGGATGGGGACCTTTATGTGAGGATTTTGGAGGATGAACTTCAAAAAAGCTTGGAATATTATGGCAAGAATCCAGATGACATCATCTTCCAGCAAGACAATGATCCCAAGCACACCTGCAAGAAGGCCAAAGAATGGTTTAGGGACCATGAAATGGACCCATTACCATGGCCAGCACAATCTCCAGACCTTAATCCAATTGAACAACTCTGGACACATCTCAAGAAGAGGCTTGCAGACTATGAAAGACCACCATCTGGAATGCTGGAGTTGTGGGAAAGGATTGAGGCAGAATGGGACAAAATTGATCCAAAGGTGTGTCAGAATTTGATTGAGAGTATGCCTAGAAGGGTGCAGGCAGTGATACAGGCAAAGGGGGGCTATACAAAGTACTAGAATATACCAATATTAGATTGTAATATGGCAGCCACAAAACTGTTGCAATGACATTACCTCAAAGAGGAATTTATATCTGAATGTAAACATGGCCAAATAGGCTCAGTGGGGGGTCAGGTTGAAGCTAGGAAGTAGAGCTACCTCTTCCTTATTTTTAGTTATTTTTCATTAATTTACCCATTGCAATATTTACAAATCTGTTCAGGATTGCTAAACATTGCAACAGTTTTCTGGGTCACTGTACTTCCAGGGTTAGCTGGCCCTTTCTGATCATGCTCATGGTTTGTTTATTTGTGGCTCAAAAATATTTGGGGGGAATTGCAACATAGTTTTCCAGATCATGTCAATTTGGGGTGAGGTGGCAGGTACAACTGGAATCCATTATTGCAGCAAGCTTCCTGTCCTCATCTTCTGTGTTGCTAATACTGCATACCAGATTTTTGGACTCCCCTCATTTGTCCAATTCCAAATCATAACCATTGGACAGGCTAAACTTGTCATCATCACCCTTGGATTTGCCTTCATTTGTCCACCCATTGACCTCACTGTCCCATTCTTCCATGAAGAATGCAGCTTCTTCATCAGAATCTGGTACCACTGATCTTTCCTTTTTGGGCTTAGGACACTTATTTTTAAAGTGCCCTGATTCCCCACAGTTCCAGCAGGGTCCCTTTGGCCTTCTGAACTTCTTCAATACTTCCAGATTCAGATTAGTTGACACAGCAAGTGCTTCATTCTTTTTATCCTCCCATTCCAGCTTTGTGAATCTAGGATGCACCATGCACTGAGAGTGCTGCCTATTGGACTCCTTGGATATCACCTGGATCAGTGTGTTAGGCTCAATTGTCTTTGTGGGCAAATAAAGTTTGGTAAAGGTAAGTTGGTTTGACATGAAATTCACCAGGGCTATGGGTAAAGATCCAATGATCATTGAGCAGTAGTCCTTTTCATCAATAAACACACCCATGGCCAACAGCTCCTCCCTCTTCATCCATAATGAATCAAGGAACTCATGCATGCTGCCCTTGTCAGGGCACTTCATTTTGAGGAATTTCATCTGCATTTCCACTTGGGCAAAAGTTCCTTTTTCAGTGTATTCTCTATATATTGAGTTCCACCAATCCTTCACACTTTTTAACATGTGCACCTTCATCAAGGTCAAGTCTGGGATTTTCTGGGTAAGTAGTGATTTCACCATGCACTTGTCCCAGTCCCAAGTTCTAATGGCAGCTTTTTCAGCCTCAGTTATCTCATCCACTTTTACCAGGACCAGCCTCTCTTCCATGCCATCAAAGTGACCCCAGAAGCCTTTTCCCTCAATGGCATCTTGAAACCTCATGAAGAAGCTTGCCCAATTCATTCCAGATGAATTGTGCCTTGGCACAGTACTTGGTAGCTGATCCAAGACTGATGTTGATGTTGTGCCAACACTGGAAACCACAGCCATGGTGTAGAAGCCTTGGTTGACAGTAGAAGCAGAGGTGGAGGTTGACATGGTAATGACTGTTTCTATTTGGTGAGTCATTTAAAGAGTGTGAAGCTCAGGGCCCATAACCTGTGAGCACTATGGATTTGTATTACTGTAGAATGTGAGTAATAGTAAGGTAAATGAAGATGCATGTAACATACCTCAGTTTGTTGTGAGGCAAATGACTGAGGTAAATGGTAAATAAATGAGCACTTAAGTAGGTGCTCAGTAATAATGGTATTGTCCATACTGAGGGTGGTACTATATCAAAGGTATATATAAAGATATCATCTGGTAAAGAAAAGAGAGTGGAGAGTGGGTGCAGTATGGAGGCGATGGGAATATATAGGGTGGAAGGGATAGATTGGCTAATGCTTGGTTGCAAGCATTCAGTGTTTTGGCATGCATGCACACATGAGGATATATTTTGGCTTGCTGCTCCAACATATATAAACCCCATGTATTCTACCAGTAGTCCTTAGCTTTGAATACAATCATTGCCTCCCCTCCTTGAGCTTACCTGGTTACTGCTAAGTTAGACACCTCTGCTACAGGAGGGATACAACACTGAGTCTTAGCCTCAGTACCACCTTCACTTAAGAATCAAGACCTCTTCCTTGCCTATTGTCCAGGAGCCCATGTTGCTGCCTGAGAGACTTTACCCAAGTGACCATAACAGATAGAACTGGTGTCCTGGCTCCTGGGGGGCATGAATTGTAACATACATCACATGTGCATTCACTCTTGCCTCTGGAAGTAAAGCTTTAGAATCACCTCAGTGCTCAGAACCTCACTCAAATTGTCCATTGTGTTATTAAGCCTTGTACATGCTTGTGTATACTTTGGTTGTAACAATAACAATATGAGAGGTTGGAAGGATACACCTCCCTTTTCCTTGTCCATCTCTCATCTAACATGGCCACACACCATTTACATGCATACATTACTTTGACAGCATATGCTAGTTTAATTAGAAATCTCTTGTATTTCTCACATTCGGAATTTAACATGCTACTCAGGAAAAAAATCCATAACACTCTGTCAGGGCCTATAGCTATGGAATGTCCTTTGAGCTGATGTATGGCAAATTCATAATGGACATCAGGCAGGTCAGTAACAGGCCAGCTACTACATCAGGTTGATCAGGAATATCTATCATCTAGGTACTTGGGATTATGAACGCAATTGCAATAAAGATAGTCTGTCCGAGACATAGAGTACACCACAAACATTAGAGTTTACCCACCGCAACAGAAAGCCAAATAAATTATATACGACGTCCGGTATCTCCTGCAGTCGATCATTAATTAACGCCTAAGGAAAGTGAATAGGACGTACCTTACAGTTATCAAGTGGCAATAGCCAAACGTTCCATAAATTCCGATGTTAGCTCAACGGTGTCGTCTTCCGCATATATATCCTCTTCTGAGTCTTCCACCTCCTGGCTAAAGCAAAGCTGGCCTAGACCCAAATCGTGCAAGCGCGTCATCTTGACCAACATGCCGAGCGCCTTGGATAATTCGCCCGTTGCGGTGGCATCCCCAGGACCATTCATAGCTTCCCACGTCTGGTCGTCGATATCATCTACCAGCCGTCCCCACGCTTGTTTTATAGCGCTTGGGTAGTTGAATGAGGCGAGGATAAAGCAAACGGGAGAGCCTATATATAGTATGAGAGAAAATGTAAGGGCCGTTTTGGAAGGCGGGGGTACCAAGGAGACGTACAAAGGCCGCTGATTTCCTGCTCGCTCTGTAGGTAGGGAGAATCGTGTTGCGTTGGCATTCGGGGCTCGTCATATACCAGGTCCAGGAGTTTGTCACCTAGGCGATATAATCGTTGACAAGCGGGGCATATTCGACTGGTGGAACGACTCTTGTTATACCACAGTATCTGCACGCGACCCACGTCGACTAAGATGATATAAGAGATCGAAAGTGACTCAAGCCACTTACCAGGGCGGTTTCTTCTGGTAAAATTGTCCGCAACATTTCCAAGATCTCAGGTTGAGCGAACTCAGCGCAGAGAGGGATCTACATCACGCTCTGGTTAGCCTTCTAACTAGATATGTGACAGGAGAGGGCGCAGACATACATCCATAGAGGGTTTCTGCGCAAAATATGGGGAAGACAAGAACACCCGCATATCGCGGACACGAGGTCCGTTACCTGGATCATAAATATAGAGCTTCGGTGGCAAAAGCCCTTCGTCCATAGACTGCCAGTCGTCATCCTTGTCATATATATAACTCTCCGAATAAGGGCCTTCCTTGTCTATCGATATTTCATATTTTCGAACTTCGGGTTCAGACACAGGTGGAGGTGTCAAGAGCTGCTGGCTTGGTGACCTTGAGGAGTAAGAACTTGCATCCTCGCCTTTTCTTTTCAGTTCCGGACTGTCGTTCTTAATTTTGCTAGCTTTCGTAGCTGACTTGAGGCCTTTTTGGTTTCTTTGGACCGGCTTGCGTTTCTTCTTATTGGAGGGTCCAGGCATGTTGTAGTACTAGTGCAGTCGATGCCACTACGGGCTCTCCACCGGACGTTGTGGCCAGGTTGGAGTTAAGTCTTTGATCACGTGCTTCCGCCACAAACGCGATAAGCCCGCCATTCGCGGACGTCACGCCATGGTCTCATAGATTGAAGGATGAGTCCACAACATTGGATTGAAAATGGTTTTAGGTACAACAGATAAAGAATGTAAAGAGAATCTATTCATCAAGCTCATCCTCCTGGTCTTCCTCTTCCTCGCTCTCAACTATCTCAGCTCGACCCAGGAAATCTCGCGTCGTCATGCCAATAGCCATATCCACGGCTGCTTTCGACATGCGCGGGACAGCGCCGCGTTGCAATAGTGGATGGCGGTCCTCTTTCAATTCTTCTTCTTCGCCATCTTCCACTTCTTCTGCGTCCTCAACTCCCTCCTCGTCTTCAGCGTCCTCGGATCCCGCTTCATCAAAACTAGCCTCTCCACTGCCTTCTTCGTCAGAATCACTGGTGGTAGAGCCACTGCCATCTCCGTCATCGGAGCTGTCTACTGAAAAATCTTCATCTTCCTCATCGGATTCGTCGCCGATGTGGTGAATCGTCATGGGACCTTTATACAAGTTTGGTACCGCTTTCGCTTTTCCCTTGTCAAGAGTATTCCCCTTCCCAAACAAATGCCAATGCTCGCGGACCCACTGGTTGATGCCTTCCAGTTCACGTGAATCGATCATAGTAAACTCCGTTTCCGTTCCTACGTCCTCTTCATCATCTGGCAGTTCCTCGCTGGTCTTTCTCGTCAGGATGACAGAGCAAGTCCTCCCACCAGGATGGGCCAGGACTCTCACACCTTCACTTTTTCCGAGGAAATCGTCAACGGCCCAGAATTCACATGGTTTGCTTTCCCCCCATAGGATACCTTCCTTCATGAACCACAAACTGCCAACCTTGGCTGCGCGGCATGCTTCGACACCTGGAATACCGCCTGGCCCGGCGTTGGTACTGTACCCTGAGCAGGCGCTTTTAAATACGTCTGCTGTCGGTTCAAGCGTTTGTATACCGAGATGAGATAAGAATGTTTTCAATGATGGCAGAGTTGTACCGCCTTTTGCTATGGTTTCAACGGCAGGGCGAGAATCGGGACCATATTTGGTAACAGAGATAGGTAACGCCGTTGTGGCGTCCATTCCAAAAATAACTTGTGGGTAAGCTTGAGCCGAGGAGATGTTCGGCTTCCCGCGGTCTGGTGAATCGGTGGAAATCAACACAATAGTCCAATGGGGTTTATTTTTGCCTCTGGTAGGCAGCAAAAATGCGCGCTTAAGGCTTGAAAGGGGCACTGTTGCTTCAATGGAGTGGGTGCCAGGGTTGGTAAAGCGAAGACCGTGCTCGTGGACTGTGATGTCTGTTTTTTTTCGGATAGGGGAGGTGACGGAAATAGAGTGCAACGTGAAGATAGGTCGCCCCACATCAAAGGAGGCTTGCGCGTCCTGAGACCCATTTGAGCCCGGTGGAGTCAGCCGCCGTCGTTTAATGTCAGAAAAAGGATTTCCATCTCCATCCATTTGCCGTTTACGGTCAAACGACGATGGAGAGTAGGTGTAGAGGATATCCCTTGTTTCTTT
Organism: Amanita jacksonii TRTC168611; assembly: GCA_000497225.1. Lineage (NCBI taxonomy): Eukaryota > Fungi > Basidiomycota > Agaricomycetes > Agaricales > Amanitaceae > Amanita > Amanita jacksonii. Next base: position 20,389 of record AYNK01000829.1, on the reverse strand, counting down.
TTGTTTTTCTGGCCATTGCGCGCGGATGCTTTCAGGTAATGCTTCTGGGCAATCTGCCCCACTCAAGAAGCGTATCAACGCGTCTATAAGTGCTTCCGTTGATGGGCTCTGGCAAAGTTGGTCAAGTTGAATCACTAGCTCGGTAGGTAACGTGGGCACGATGGCACGATAATAGTTGGCTGACGGCATGGTTCAGTCAATGCGTAGGTTTCTAACTTTTGCGGTGTGCGGCTAGCGATAGAGGGGATATTCTGTAAAATATATCTCATTAAATTCCAATGCACAGATTGAGGCATTCATACCTAGGAGCTGTCGAGTATCGCGCTGAGCAAGTCGCGATTATGATTACGCACAAAGCGTGACTCTATCATCACGCGTCTCCTTTGTGCATGTGCTTTGTGGCAGTGCCACAGTTATAACTCCGAACGCAACCCATTACCGCTGATCCACCTCAGCCCCTTGCAAGGTCCATGGTATGCATTACCACGAAAACGAGGTTAGATTCATACAGTATATGAAAGAACTGTGATATTAATCACAACTTCAAAATTCCCAAATCCTCACCCTCCCTGAGTGCGTTTTGTAACCTCGTATGATGTACCTTGTGATGCAGGAGCTATTTTCGACAGCTTGTTATAGGATTCCGAATAATTTGGCACGGGGCATCGAAATCTATTTTTGACAGAATATCGATATACCCATGACGAAGTTGATCAATACGCCGCCCAGTCTTGTGTACTTGGTCTGTGGAAGTGCATCACCATATGCCCAGAATGACTTGCGAATTTTAGTCAGGGTAAGATCGCGATGGCTAAATTGGCAAGTAGACGATCATCGATCAGCGGAGACTTTTGAAGAAAGTAAATTGAAGGGAAAAGTAGGTTATGGGAACGCCACCAGTCCGATTCTGTCCAAGTGAATAAAAACGTGTTGTAGCATTGAAATGAATTCCGAATGTGGGCCCGCTGATTCGTAGAACTTTCATGGCGGCCGGTAGGGGACCCAAAACAATAGCCCGCTGAGAGATGTTAATAATGACGACATTTGCGCTTACCCCCATGTAGTTGGGGGTACCTGCCCAGCCGTTGACTAAGACATTTGACACCGCTGGGCTGTGGCTATGCCAGGCCTCAACTCGTTACCGAAGGGGTACCCACCGGGTTGAACGCTGAACGCGCTGAACCCCTACACTTGATCTACCATCGCCCTACCAGGCTGGACTACAAATAGGCATTTTCACCATGAAAGACATCAACTATGGACCATCTTAACAATCATCCTGCTGATTCACCTTCACCTGCCAACAAGCCCAGACACGATTGGCTTCGTGCCAACAAGGAATATTTTGACAACCTCGGAGCACAATTTGATCAAATTCCTGACGCTTTCCCGTTAGCACAAAGGTAAGCATGTTTTTATTTGTGTTAGCAGCTCCGGTTGGTTCAGAGCTGTATGTAGTTGTGCTCGTGCGTTTTTGAATGCATACCCCTTCAAAGAGGGCGGTGAGACAGTTATCATGGACTACGCTTGTGGAACTGGTCAGTCAGCTTCTATCACACTGTTGAAAACTAACCCATGTACTCATGCAGGCCTCATTTCAAAAGACTTAGTTCCTTATGCCAAGACCATCCTTGGGGTGGATATCAGTCAAGGAATGGTGGATCAATATAACCTTCGCACTCAAAGCGAAGGAATTCTCTCAGAAAAGATGCACGCTGTATGCGCAGAATTGGAAGGAAAGGAAGGGGAACTCGATAATACGAAGTTTGACGTCATCGTTGTGGGTTCTCTCAGCCAAGTGAATTCGACAAGCTCTTTTTAGCTCCCTCCTTCAGTGCTCTTCAGCATATCACCACTTCGAGTCAATCGAACAAGTTACCAAGTGCCTTGCTTACTTTATGAAACCTGGTGGTTCTTTGCTCATCACCGACTTTGTGGAGAAGAGAGACCATCTCGAGGACGTCCATCGCTCCATCGTTCCACATGCTAAAGGTATAGACGAGTCCCAGCTTAAGGGCGCGTTTGAGCAAGCCGGTTTGGAGTCCTTCACCTACCGTCATGCCTTTACCGCGACGTGGAAGGGCGTCCCAGTTACCCATTTCATCGCCATTGGTACCAAGACGCTCTGCTAGCTTAGTCTAGGCTTCATGCTACTGTAGTACCATGCAGTTTTGTTCTCTTTGAAATGATAACCGTTTTTATTCGGCTGTTATCTTAAGCTTTATCTTTGTGACTTTCGCCACCTCTTGACTCGTTCACAATGAAATCCCTGACGATCTCTTTTCATAGCATCGATCACCCGCACCCTGTTTCGATCGTCGGCGTGGCGAATGTGGATAAACATATAGCTCACGAATCTGACTTTTGAAACGCGGAAGCGCTTCCCGCACGAGCCTCGATGATTGCCGGTTCAACGTCTGTCGCCGGCTGAAATCGTCCTGTACGATGTCAAAGAATAAACGGTGAAAGTTATCCTTGATCGAAGCACACATGCCAGAAACTTCTCGCATTTGTCCGTTCTTTTTTTGGTCTTCGGAGACCGTTCCAGATCGACCGAACATGCTTCGTTGGAGCTGGGGTTCGGGGGGTCGCAGAGATGTAGTGTTTTCGTTCACAACTGTGATAACGGAATTCCCGCCGGAATGGCCTGGAGTCACAAACGTGGCCGAGTAAGGTGTGGCACTTTCTAGTACGCCTGCGCTAGAAAACGAGTCATGCATACAAGGCAGTAGAACAAACGTCACATTAATAATGAGAGAGAGAGAGAAAGCAACCAAGTTGCATGTGTTTTCAATAAGAACCGAACTCGGCAAACTTTTGGAAACCATAACCCCAGTCGCTCCCTTCCATGCCCTTTTCACGCCGACCTCAGCAACAGGTGCGCAAGTTGACCAGCTCCATTTCATATTGGTCAAATCGGATTTTGTACGTGGATCGGGGGGCCATCGTTCTAAATAAGCCTAGTGGCCTTATCTGCCAGACAGAAGGCAATGAGCGAGTTTCAACTGTACGTGTCACGTCAACTTTCGAGTTTGAACCCCCCCTTGCTGCCCAGTTCCAAAGACCAGATTGACAGAAAGGGATTTCAACGATTGCATAAATAGTTGGTCCTTGTGGCTATTATATCGCTGTCGTGTCGACTCATCGGCGTTTCAGGCTTGCGACAATCATTATCGCTGAGCTCTAATCCTTATCCTGTACACCGGCTTGACAAGGTCAATCTACTGATAACCTGTTAAAATTAAGGCTTAAAAATAAGTGTGATTTTCCTTTTTTAGGGCACTACAGGGGTATTTCTGTTGGCAAAAACATTGCATTCCGCTCAAAACTTGTCACACCAATTTCGACAGGGAACAATCCAGAAAACCTATCTTGCCCTGGTGCGAGGAGGACCTGAGTCTTTTCCGGTGAAGTCCGGCATGATCCATGACCCTCTTCGATATCACGATGGTGTCGCTTCCCTTGAAGATGCTGGAAGGGGAAAACCTTCCTTGACAGAATGGGAGGTGGTGGCTTCGTCCGTACGCCACAGACATCTTTCATACAAGGCAATCTCCTGAAATGCGTTCCTAGCCTATTGCCCCGTTGACGTTATTGCGCCTCAAGCTGCTGACAGGCCATAAACACCAGCTGCGAGTACACATGGCACAATGCCTTCGAGGTACGTATTTCATCTTGCTCCGTATGGGTATTGATTGACCATGAGTAGCACCCATTCTTGGGGATTATGTTTACTCAAAGACTGCGCTATCAAATAAAATATTAACTATAACGCAAGTACCCCAGAACCGCATATACCTCCATGCACATGAGGTATCTTTCTTCGTAAGTTTTTCGGAGTCAATGTCATGATTGTGACTCAAAAAAACGCTGTATTTGAAATCAGAGATACCGCAAAGCTGGACCCCGCAAACGTTTTCGGCTCGGCGTCCGTGCTCCCGTGCCTCTTGATTTTCTGAGAATCTGTGCTGACACACACATTAACGTAAATTCCGTCAACACCCAGGGTGGTATATTGGCAGACGGGGTGGATGTCCAAGACGGCATATTGCCCGAAGTGGATGGCTACTGGTACAAACATCTTAAAAATCCGGAATAATATATACCGTAAGTGATAGTGACGAAGACTAATTTTGGCTCTCTATGCATAATTGATAGTAATGTTCACAGTGTATAATACAGCAGCCGAGACTCTTCCATTCCAATTAGGTGCTCACCGTACCGAACTTGATGACTGGGCATGTCCAGCTTGCCCGCTGTTCTTGGCAACGGATGAACCGAGTGCCTGGCCAATACCGACAGCGATTGCACCGATTGCTTGGGCGGCGCCCGAAGCTAGGACAGCACCACCGGCGCCAGCGCCGATGACAGGCAAGGCAGGTAGTGATCCTGCGGTGATCAGAATAGCGCTGACGATGCTCATGGCCTTTGGATGTTCACTCGTTATGTAATCGAGCGCGGTACATGCATTCAGCAGCCATACAGGTGCACTTGCCACTACCGAGACTATAACACGTGTATCAGTTTTGAGTACAATTAACGGGTGAATTGGGGCTTTACCTTCGCTTCCTTCACTCGAGTGTTTGGATGACCCATGTGACGAACCGTGCGATGCAGCGCCGAAGTCTGACTTAGATTTACTTGGACTTGATCGTTTGCCAGATTCTTCAACCTCATCTTTACTCTTCTTGGGAAAGAGTTCGGTGTTAGCCCGTTGAGGTTTTCTAGGCGTCACCGCACCCTCATCCACAGAGTTCCTCCGCGGCAAGGTCCACATGGTCTTTGACCGTGTAGGTGAACGTCTCGGCGGGCTACTTGAAGTGACTGCAGGGGCCTCCTCCTTGTCTTTCTTCCGCATGAACCAGAGGCTCAGACCTTTGCCCTGGACCTTAACGGTCTCCGTGGCAGTTTCATCAATAGTCCCTAAATGACTAAGGTCAGCAAAGGGTCGCAGGTAATGAAAAGACGACGACGTACAGCCCATGTTGACCATAGCGATCTTGAATTTCTTCCAGGTCCAACGGTACTGTCCACCGTTGACTTTAGTGACGATGGCTTTCACCTCGTCAAGACTGAAAGAGAGAGAGAGGCGCGCCGTATTAGTCGAAACCTACGTCATCGGAAAGGGAAGTGAACGGACATACCGAGCCTTTGCTTTGGATCCCATGAAGTGCTGTGCAACTCTGTGCCAGCACTCCTCCGGTATGCCTCGTTCGATGCACCCGGCTTTGATCTTCTCCAGCCATTCTTCGACGGGGGGATCCTTCTTTGGATTACCCTTGAAACGTGGGCCGTCTTTCCATTGTTCAAGGACGGGCTCGAGAGCGAAAGATTTGACTTTGAAAGCGCTTAGCATGATGATGGTGAGAGTGAGTGAGTGTTAGGAGAAAGTATGTATGCGTGTGTGTTTGTGGCTGTCGCGTCAATTACCAAGGTGGTCGAGAGAGAGAGAGGCGTATATATAGACGCGGGATCCCTCACCTCATTGTTTGCATGCGTGTCGTAGTGGGGGTGGTGGGTCATGATTGCGGGACACAAATTGCAGGTGACCACATCTGAAATCTCAGGCAATCTGAATTACCGTCATGATCGAAATGAATTAGACACGTTGTAACTGGCAGGCTGCTTACTTCTCCTGGGTTAACATTTTACTCAATCACTTTCCAGATAGAACCCGAAGCTTTACCTTACCTTGCATCTGATCTCAGAGCTCCGATGTGTAGTATGCGTCCAAAGATACACTTTTACTTGAGCATAATCGAACGGAGAGTTCTTCCTTGCGTGTTGGACTGCAACGTGGTTGGCGGTGCAAAAAAAAAAAGGGTCGTAAATTGGGAGGATGTTTGATGCATGTGGCCGAGGTGGTGTGGTGGGCGCAAGAAATGTGCCCAAAAGAGTGGATGGAGTTGAACACAGCCATAAGGTTCTCAACGCTTGAACAGAACGATAATAAAAGTCGAGACCCTTTGGTCACACGGATGCGCAGGGACCGTGTTGGAACAAGTGGGGTAGCGGGAGCGGGCTGGACCGGAGTATATTTTTTTTTCGGACTGTTAGGCTATAGAATAGGTACGGGTTGATGTTGAGCGTCAGGGAATCGGAGTATTGGGTTGGACGAAACGGAGTATTTGTCTTGCCACATTAAGAGAGAGAGACGTTGTAGCTCCGTTCTTGTCCCTAAAATCTTACGGCGTTTGGTTCAGTAACCGCTGTTGAATTCTGAAAGCAGTGAATTTGTGACGTGCGTAAAGAAAAGTCAGCGCTCACGATCATGGTGAAAGTTTCCTTCACTGAAGATCCTAAATCACGGGTTCAACTTCATCCGGGAATAGGTACGCGTATCAGTCGGAATGATGAAGAATGAAGAAGAAAGTTTGGGTATGTTCCTGAATGATAGAACGAATGTTCCGTTCTGCTCTCAAGGAAAGAAGGAAGAAAAAAAAGGGTGCAAGGATGCACAGTCCGAACCTCGAGGGTTTTTTGCATCCGAGCAAATTCATCGCAAGGACAAAGCAACGCCAAGGAGAAAAGTTGGCGATAACATCTAGGGTACACTACTTATTTATAGTCTTCTAGAATACAAGAGTTTATCTTTCCGGAAGGGCAGTGGATAAGGAAATGTCAACAAGCAAATGGTGATCGCATCAGCTCAGCTGCGTATGGACCCTTCCTGGACCGTTAGTAAATATACACTCCTACCCCGCATTCCCCCTTGGTATCCAAGCGAACTCTAGTTATGATCATGAGATGTATAATGGGAGAAGCAGTGCGAGCTACTTACACTTAAGCAGTCCGTTCGGAAGAATGCCGATAGCCATGCGTGTGTTGTGCAACGGTCTGTGAGTCAAACAAACCTTCAAGCCCTCTCCGAGTGCCCATGGCTGGTACAGTATCAGCTGGCACTATCTCTGGATTCGCCGTTCTCCCTGTCTCGTACTCTCCTAGTACTACAACGCACTATCTATATGTCCGGAGACATGCAGGATCTAAAAGCACCCAAGCGAAAAGCAAAGGGAATAATACAGACCTACCAGATGGTCGCACCGTGTTCGTGGTGAATATACCACCGGACGCGACGGAACAAGAGCTTGTGTTGTTTTTCAAATTCTGCGGAACGGTGGAGAAGGTCCTATTTGATTTTATGGGATCGCTAGACGAGGACGGTGATAACGACGATGATGAAAATGGTGGTGGTACTAGTATGGACGAGGATCAAGATAGTCCATCAGAGGAAAGTAAAGGGAAAAAAACACAAAAAAAGAAGCGGAAAACGCAGAAAGAAGATCAAGTACCCAAGGTTGTACCACTCCCTTTACAAAATTTACGCAAGCTACGCAAAACGGGGCGGACTGCTCATATTATATTCCTTGATTTTTCCTCTCTCGACCGCCTACTCTCTCAATCTACTCTGTTATCAAAACCCCGTCCCTGGCCTACATCCGAAGAGCCTACCGGTCTCGCACACTATCTCGCTCAGTACTCTGCGCTCCGGCCACCGCTTGACGTTGTCAAGGAGCACGCAGACAGCTACATACGGCTGTTCGATTACGAACAAGAGAAGGCGAAGCAAAAATCGCGATATAGAAAGGGCGAGGCTATCGTGGATGAAGATGGATTCACTTTGGTTGTGAGGGGAGGAGCGTATGGACAGACACTTGGAGGTGGTGTGGCTGTTGCCAGCAAAAAGTTCCAACGGAGTGGAATGGCCAGTGAAAGAGGTGTGAAAAGGAAAAAGAAGGCGAATGAAGGGAAGGAAGGTTTCTATGCGTTTCAGAAAGTTGAGAAGCAGAGGAATGGTATAGACTTTTACGTTCTGGAATTTTTTGGACGATGCTGATTGGAAATGCTCTACAGCTTTGATTGAACTCAAGAAGAAATGGGAGGCTGACAAGGCGAAGATTGAGAAACTGAAGGAGTCGAGGCGATTTAAGCCATATTAGACGAATGAGGCTGTAGTACTTGTAATAGTCCCGAGCGTGTGAGTCGGAGAACCCGTCCTATTCGGTAAACCACCACCATCATCGCAGACAGCGACTTATCTCAGTCTGCGGCGCAACATCTCTGCCATCCCACCTCAGTTATTTTATGCGCTATAGTCAATCACAACATATATCAGGGAATTCGCACTATCTAGAACAAGCTCAGCCGTACAAAAAATCCGATACACAACATGGAACAGACCAAACTCTCAACCTTGTCAACATACCCTCTGAAACTCTCACAGGGATCACCTCATACCTGGACCCCCCTTCCTTATTATCTCTCGCCAGAGTCAATACTGCGTTACATCATCACGTAGGAGAAGATAACACATGGAGGAGAGCCTTCGCGTCCCGATACCTTGGAATAGGCCCCGAAAGCGACTTGTACGATAACGCAAGGTGGCTTTTGCTTAGGCGTTCCGAAAGAACATGGAGGAACGAGTTTATCGCCCGTTTCAAGCTCGAAAAGTATGTCATTACCTTCACCCTCCTCACCTGACCCCCCCTCATGGTGATCCCTGACATAGAAAATGGGAAAACTCACGCAGCTCCTCCATTTCACATGTTCCCGTGCCGTCGGCTATATCCCACATTCATCTGATGTCATGTCAGGTGGTCTTGTCCTCTTGTTTGAAGTATGGAATTGTCGCACGTTCTCTTCCCCTCAATGGGAAAGTCTACAGCGGCTATCTAAGTGCAGCAGCCAACGGGCCCGGACTAGGCGGAATAGGAAACCCCAACTTGGAATTTGCCCCGAATGCGTCTACCTACGCCGTGACCTCAAGGGGTGGCTCCGCAAGCCTCTTGTGGGGGTTTCGGGTCGGCTCCGTCGCCGTCGTGCTCGCAGACAAGGTCATGAACCCAAGGCGGATTACTGCTACACTCAGTAGGTGTCGCGTTACGGAGGATCACGAGGGTGCTGTTTCCGATTCCGCTTGGGACCTTGATGGTCTCAGGGCCGTCACGGGTGGCGCAGACGGACGGGTCAAGCTCTGGGTTTCCGATCCGTTGGGGTGTGTCTGGACATCAGAAATTCGGGCTCAAGGACTTGTGCCCGATCCATGTGTCAAAGTGGCCATTGCTATCAGTCATCATCCAAGTGGCTTTATAGTGGCCGCGTTCCGAAGCGGAAACATCTGTCTATGGACTAACTTCAAGTTTACAGAAACCCACGACATTGTTGCCGCTGTCAAGGAAATCCACATTCCGTGCCCTTTACAAGAGTTCAAGCGAGCCGACAACCAAACAAACACGACCTTGCCGAACGTCACATCTCTGCACATTGACGCCACGGCTGACGAAATCACCCTCCTGGTTGCTTACAAAGATTACCCTTGCTTTTACCGCATCACCGTAGGAAATTACGCAGACCACTCGATTGAAGTAACGGCGTTTGGAGATACTTCATTTGGCCCGATTTCCTGCCTATCACCATTCTTTTCACCGCAGCCTGGTCTGGGTAGTTTCGTCATCGCGGGGGATTACCTGGGGTGCGTCAGCATCTATGACTGGCGGTCTACCTGGGACTCAGAAGATCCGGTGAAACCTCTGCGGAAACTGGAGGTTCACGATGACAGCGCAGCAGTCACAGCTATCGCATGGAATGGTGTAACGCTGATGACGGGCTCGGCCAGAGGATCAATCCACGTGCTGGATGGCTTGTCCTTTACTCGTCTTAGATCATTTGCATCACACTCCAGTCGGCACCAGAGGCACCGTATTCATGATGGCGATGATGATGATGATGAACTTGGAAATGAAGCCATAAAGCAAATCATTATAGACGCCTCGCAGGAGATGTTTGTTGCCTGCGCAGGTGATAGGGTGTTGGCGTGGAAAGCTGGTCCACTCCCCTTAATTTCTCATGGAAAGCATCGAACACGTCTGAATGCGAATCATGACGCAAGGAGGAATAAAAGTGGAAATGCAAAGTATCTTGGTGGGTCTTCGGTACTGCTCCAAAAGCTTCGTGCGTGAACTTATTGGCACATTCATATGTACAGAACAATTGGAGATGAAGGAAACAATTAAAGAATCTCGGCAGATGGTGGAACAAGAAAACGCGTCCTACAAGCGGGCGTTCAGTAGAGCAAAAGAACATCGCGCTGGGTTGGAGAAGCTTGGCCTAAGTGAAGCAGAGGCCGTTGAATATGTGATGATGCTTAGCCGTGAAGAAGCTATAGGAGGGAGAGCACACGATGAAGGTCAAGAGATCGTAGACGAGGCTCCAACAGCAACCGACGGTGTCTTTGACATCGATGAATCATTTGAGACGGGTACGATCACTTATGGAGGGACTACTTCATCCTCATACCTATCGTCCTCCTCGACTCCTACTTCGACCGCATCCGATTATACTCGGAGCTCTGATAGCCTATCCTATGGATCACCGACCTCTCATCGCGAAAAGGGATACTATCGAGCAATGGATCATACGCAACATGTATCTACTCCTGCCATGGAAGGGCCTCTATCGACGTTGTCAACTTCTGCTTCTTCATCATCGGTTTCGTCATACCCCACCTTTGACGGGGCTCATTTCCCTCTGGCCACTACCGGAGCTAACGAAAATTTCAGTCCTTCTAGGAGCACCAGCGGGGTTGGCGGTAGCCCCGAGAGCACTGGTCCAGCGCAGGAGCCCAATAGAACGTCGAGCAGGTTCCGACAGGATAGCTCAAGACAGGGCCCCGCTACCACGGCTCTGGTTGGCAGTGCCTCCGACCAGGAGACTGCAACGATTTCCGGCGGCAGTAATGCCCAGCCTAAGAACAGTTGGTCTACGATTGCCAAACCATCCACCCCTACTCCGGCCGCGACGCCACTGGAACGGCCTGCTACTAGAAGGTTCCGTCCTGTGGGCGTGGGTGGTATAAGATATGCGCCAAATTTGCACGTCGGCAACGATGCCGACTTGGATGAAGACCTGCAATATGCGTTGGAATTGAGCCTTGCAGAGGCCCAAAGCCGAGGAGAACTATGAGCCCCGGCCCGAGAAGAGAAGATCTGTATGGACTAGATGCTCGAGTTCCTCAAGGGCGTATTACTCGAATCGCTGATAGATGAAAATTGCTGTTACGCCCAAACATAATAGAATACATATGCACGTGTCTCGAGTGTCTGATTGAGCTCAGGGTGTAGCATCGCCCTCCCCACAGAGGTTGGCAAAAGGGGCTCCTCTGTCATTCATTTATTCGATAGCCCACGACAGTCACGGGGAGATGCATGGATGGGTGGTCGTATATATCACGGCCCCTGATTCTACACGATCCTTCGGTCCGTCATTGTACGTACTATGCACCCCGTGCCTGCAATCTCGGTCAACTATGGATACGTATGAGCGGCGGCCACTATCAACACGGAAACTCGAATGTAATCATACCTTCTCATGCCACCCCAGCAACACGCTCCCGCTGATGTCGCCCCATCCTGGCATCGCCATCCCCTTATAGAGGTACTTCATCAGAGAATCTTGCTCTTCCTGTGAAAGGTGTTTGATGACGCCTGATATCTCTGTTGCTTTCGTCGAGTTGAGGATGGTGAGGAGAGTTTGAAGGGTGAGGTTCTATTGCGGTTGATCAAGGCGGCGGTATCTGCGTGTTGGCTTTCTTCATTCTTTCGAGGGGTAGAAGCGGAAAGGTGGCACAGACCTTGGCCTCGTCTGCGCCTAGCCCATATGGTGCATCTTGCAACACGGTTTTAAGAGCACCTGTGATATCATTCCTAAAGTCGTACTCAGTTGCGCTTGGCTTGGGATGGAGGGAGTTCCATAAATTCACCTTGCGAGAGAGCTCCGGACCGCAGCTTGCTTTTGTTTTGCTTCGTTCAAGACCTGAGCGGGGTCGCGAGGGTCTGTTTCGTACACCTCAGACTCGTGGAGGACGTCTTCATCATAAACGTCAATATCTATCTTGCGAAAGTTGATGTCCATGATTGAGTGAGATATTCCTTTCTTGGAAGAGAGAGGGGGGAGACAAAATCAAATTTGAAAAATTATAACAGATGCAGGTGTAGAAGGATCGTTTAAATCTGCGACGCGCTCTAAACGCAGGTGCGAATGTTCAGATCAGGTAATAAAAAGTCAAAAACACCAGTCCTGGTGACATAGAATCCAAACACTCTATATCGAATAGCCCATTTCTACAGTATCCTCATGTTTCACATCATGACACACCGACTAGTTGGAGGTTCAGCTGAAGTTGTTGACGTTCGTTTCTCGATCTCGGCTAGTACTGACTCGAAGACCTTGGCTAAAGAAGAAGGAGAAAAAAAAGTCAATGATGAGACGTAAAAGGTGGGTCGTGGGTAGGTGAAAAAGAAAGAAACGTACCGACGTTGACGTTTTCCTTTGCGCTTGTTTCCAGGAACGCCGCCTTGTTAGCCTCGGCTAATCTTTGGCCTTCTATAGCTTCGACTTGCCGACTAGGCCGATGAGGAACTTGGGTAAGAAAGGGGGCGGCTGCGACAAAGATGGCTTACCCCTGCACGAGATCGCACTTCTGGCCCACAATAACGCAAGGTATCTCGGTCAGACCGCAAAAGTCTATTATCTTATCGTACACGATCTGGATCATGTTGAAGGAATTCCGAGAGGTGATGGCGTAGACGAGGACGTAACCGTGGATGCCGATGGCGTATTGTGCGTTAAGAGGGGAGTATTCATCCTAGATGGGGGGTAGTTAAGGATCGAAAGATCAAAACGGAGAAAAAGAGAGAGATGTGGAAATCTTACCTGTCCTGCGGTATCAATGATGTGACAATCGTATTCCACACCTTTGTATTTGACGCTCTTCGCAAAGGTAGACTCTATCGTTGGGTAGTACGCATCGGCGAAGTCGTTCTAAAGCCGGGAAGCTTAGAGAGTCTAGAGCCAACTGGGAAGGTCACCCACTTCGATGAAAGATTTGACGAGCGAAGACTTTCCTAGCCAGATTCAGTACATGGAATCAAGAGCTCGCGCTACCGAAGGTTAAAAACTTGCCGACTGAGCGAGAACCCAATACGGCAATCTTTCTCTTCTTGAGGCTGGAAGTACTGCTGCTCATGGTATAGGAGAGAGGTGGTTTGGGTTTATTATGTCATCCCACGTGACATGAGGTACTCTTTGATATGTCTTACAAGATTCACTGGTTATTCATACACCTTTCCCTTCCTTACAAATTTCTATTTCTGCTTCGCCAGCTGCGCCTGCTTCTTGGCCTCTATTTCAGCAGCTTTCGCTACAAGCAAGGAAAAGTGTCAAAACACAAAAGTGGGGGGGGTGGGGCTGGAGGAGACTTATCGTACCTTCTGCTTCTGCTTTCCGCTTGGCTTGCGCAGCGTCTCGCTCTGCGCGGATCTTGGCTAGGCGCGCAAGGTCTGCCTTGGCTTCTTGAGTCTGGCCCTGCACGTGCAGCTGAACAAGTGCTAAAAAGTCACTTTTTAATATCCCAATGTCTGTTTAAACAATGACTTTCCTTCCAATATTTATCCTTAGCCTCTGCCTTCTCCTTCTGTTCCCTATAGAAATAGGAATATTAGTAGCGATCCACTAATGGTGTGCGATTGTTCCACTTGCTTCTCTCGTCTAGTTAGCTCTCTAGGGTTGTTGAGGTCAGAGATGGTCAGCTTCTTCTGTACGTGATTCGGATTAATGAGATCCGGATCCTCCTCTTCCTCCTCGTCTTGTTTCTGTTTTTCCGCAGCTTGCCGCTTCTTCAGTTCTTTACGTTGAGTACGAGTAAGTTCAGGTTGTTCTTCTTCATCGTCATCCTCCTCTTCATCCCCATCCTCGTCTTCCTCCTCCTCATCATCGTCATCACTATCCTCGTCCTCTTCATCGGAGCCCCGATTATCCCTGCAAAAGTTAACCGATACGACTCAAAGTAACAAGATCCATCAAACCTTAGTAGATCTTTAGGGTCCTTATCGAAATGCATATGCTTACTATCGAGTATGACTATCATGTTGATAGCGGCAAGATCATATTAACGTACCTGAAACTGCGGCCACCACCGCGTTTTTGCTTGAATTTACCTACACGACCGTGTTAAAATACATAAAATGTTGTAAACTAGGATACTACACACCTGTTCCGCGTACCATGGCTAAGGAGGAAAGTTATGCAGATGAACAAAGATAAGCAACAAGATTACGCGGTCCTTGAGCCTCTTTAACAATTGCTGTCCAATCTCAGTGATTGCCCCATTCGGGGTCGGGGTTTGAAAGCCCGCCCCCGGTCTGCAACGGCTCCACGTTGCATTAGAGACAATGACAACGATACCCTCACGTCTAGCTAGACCGACTCAGCTGTCTCAAAGCATAACAGAAGCAAGAAAGCGCGCTATTCAACTATACAGAGACTGGTACCGTTCGGTTCGTGTTCTTTTCACTCATGTGCTCGACAACGTGCAACATGTCAAACAAAAACGCAGGCACCTGAAATCGTTCAACTATATGCGCTGAATGTCTCTCCGGCATATGTTCGGCATTCTATCCGAGAACGGTTTGAAAAGAACCGCTACGTCACCGACCAGCGTGCTATTGATGTCCTGCTGTTGAAGGAGAGGCAAGAGTATCAGGAGACTCTAAATTGCTGGAAGCAGAGGGACCATGTTGAGGGTATCCTCTTAGCACCTCAGCATAGGCCGCATAGGACGTTCTTACAGAAGTTTTACGAAGGTGAGCCGCATTAACCCTAGATGAGACCCTTCAGCCGGTCATTGACATCTTTTTTGCGCTTGTGCAGGCCGTGATGAAGATGCTGTTCGTCCCGCAGCTACGGGTGTTGTATAGGCCTAGATCGTGTATCGAATCAATACCAGCCGTATAGATTATTGACCGTGATTCTCAGTTCAAAAGGTCATCAAGATTGATTTCGCTACACGTTGTATATGCGCTCCTGTTCACCCTGCACATTGATGATCCATCCTTGCCCCCCGTGGAATGGTGCAGCATAACAACTGTACAGCCCGTACCACCTGTATCGACCGTGTCTCATCAAGGAAGCGTAAACGATGAGAAAATAAGAAGTGATAATTATCTGCAGGGACGAAGAAGGTGCTTTGCGGCGCGATGGGATCTCCATGGTAATCATTCTGGTCCAAGGCATCGCCAATCTGAATGCAATACAAGAACGTTTTGAGCAGGTCGTAAATTATCTTCTCAGGTGCAACCTGACGGCATGTTCTCTAGGCTGTGCCCAGCACATGAGGAGTTTTGCGCTCAAGCCCTGATTGGTCTTGTTCCGTTCATAGCGAGGCTGGGCAACTATTGGAAGCGTGTCCTGTAACGAGGGTTCCGAAATTCACTAATCAATGACATTCGTGTTGAAGCCGCGATCGTAGTCGAGTATTTGACCCTTCTTCACGTTGGTCCCCAAAAGCAGAGGAGCACCCTAGGCCATTGACCAGGTTGATGGAGACTGATAGTTCGGACGCACTTGTGTACCACTACTGCATGCGTCAATACATATCAGCCCTTTCTCACGGGCTGAGTCGGGTCTTGTTGGATGCAATCTCATTTATGTTCTACCACCAAAAAAAAAGACAACCATTGTCATGGAGACAAGTACAACTTGTGCGCGTCTTCCATCGGCCGCCTATCCCTTGCCAGATCCCTCGGGTCTCACTCGGGATATCAGAGGAATCTTATCTAAAAGTCGACTTGGTGCTCAAGATCAAAAAAAAATTGAAGGATCGGATCTTTGCACAATGAAACAAGATGGGAGGCCTCGAATTGCTATGGGCCTATGGCACTCCTGAGTTAAATGCTTTCTCGCCAATCCTCTGCATCCTGTGTTGTGGCGACTGGGGTATGCAAGGCTGGGGGCAATGCAAATGCAAAGAGACCCAACACACTTCCGGATAACATCCACAATGATGCAGAAGGGAAACTTCCAGCCCCGAAGATCGAAGATGTTCAAAAACTTCTCAAGGGTGTCTTTACTTTTGTGGACGTGTTCAGATCTGAGTACTAGAGCCCTCTGCCATAGCCGATGCCTGTACTTCACACTGGAAGTGGATTCCGGGAACGGAGACCGTTACGCGGGTTTTGAAGGATCTTTTCTCGGGTGCACTGGAAATGATAGACAAGCATCCGAAAGTAAGGTCCCCTCGTTTGGCCTTAAATGTACCGTACGACCTCCAAATACTGCCCATGCGAAAGCATGAATCTATCATTGTCAGGCTGCATGATAAATTTTCTGATGCCACTGGACGTAGCTGAAACGATTCGCTAAGAGGCCAACCGGGCTGAAGGGATGCTCACTGTCGCTCAGATCTTTGAGATCCAGCAGGTATAAAAGCGACTCCCAATCGAAAATTTCCAGCAGTGCTGGACACCGAAGCAGGCCTTCTTATCTCATCACTTCTTGTTCATACCATGGTTTTCTCCTCTCGCGCCATCGTCACTTTCTTCATTATTGCTGCCACTGTTCAGCAGACAGCTTTCTCTCTTCCCCAAGATCACAATCGCATTGCTCGTGCATTACCAGTTGGCGATTTTTTTCATTATCTTGAATCTAGATAACATATTCATTGTGAAGGCAAAAAATGCCACTCCGCAGGGCTATTCGAGCTACGATAAAGTGAGTATCCGTCTTCGTCACGTTCCGCGTGGTATAGCATAATGACATAGTGTGGTATAACAGATGGTCGACTTTGAAGCGTCCTGCATCCACAATTGCAAGAGTGATGGGGATATCCGTTTTGAACCTAACTCACCTCAGCGCGAGCGTTCAAAGGATCCACGTAATAAAGAATTCAAGGCATGCGTGGAATTTTACATGGGACATGGTCCCGACCTCCCATATCGGGACTATGTATATGGAACACTCCCTGGCAGTGAGGCGTTGGTAAAAAGTCACGGATATCCGGGTAGTTCAGCGGCTCAGGGAACAGGTGGCGGGAACCGTCCGAGTCGAGCTTGAGAAAATTCAACTCCCTCGAATAGCTAGTAAGGTACGACTTAGATTATCATTTACATCCCCGTGTAGTTGACGACCGGTGGTAGAATGTACAAAATAACACCTGGGGAAGCAGAAAGCCACGGGGAATTGTCAATGCGCCCAGTGAAAATATGACTGTGGTTGCACCTCGCTTGGGCACATCGTTTGTCTCTTCCGCTTCGTCCGATATATGGTGCAAGATGTTGTGTCACTGTTCATGCTACCGAGTTATGTCGTATGATGATCTAAGAATGCGCAAAAAGAGTAACAGAGGTAATCATAGTTCCCCAGGAGAGAAGTCCCCTGGATAGTGTCCCTCCCCTTAAACCACGCATGCCAACGGCACCACCTGATTGGAAGCCTGGAGGATGGCTGCTAGCGGCTGTGTACCCGCCATAGGTACGTGACTGATAGCCAGCTGCGATGCTTCCTATCAATCCATTAGTCAACAACACTCGGCTTGAAATTGAATTACTTACCACGCTCCATACCTTCGCGCTTGAATCCAAATAAACCAAGTACGCCAACCAAGATTCCCCGCGGAATGAAAAGCACATCGCCGGTAGGGAACCCAAGCATGATGGACGTAACAAGAAGAGCTGCTGCAGCGGAACGTCGATGTTCTAGAAATGGCTGTCTCAATACTTCATTCTAACGCCGATGTATGCGCTGTTCGCCCCCACCTTTTTTTATGATAGCCGAGATGGCACGCTCTACCATCTGGTTTGTCCTCGAACTTGCAGGAAAGAGCTGAAGAGTAGCTTGTGTTATCCCATGAAAGGTACTGAAAAGGTACGTCAAGATTCCATGCGTGGTTCCCCAGGTTTCATGATGCTGTGTTAACGCTTGCAAGCGTTCTGCACCATCACTCCAGGAATTCCGAAGTTGGGTGAAGATGCTGTCCATGACCCTGTTGGCATTGTCGTTCTGTATAGATTTCTGCAACATTTGTGCGCCATCAAAAGAAAGGTCCCGCAAGTGCTGAAGCCCTGCCAACGTATTGCCGCGTTGATTTATGACGTTGGTGTAAGTTGATTCATACCTTTCTGTGTGATGGAACCTATTTCTTCTAATGTTTTCCCGTAATCGTCCATGGTTTACTTCAAAGTTCAGAGTTATCAGTGCGTGCGCACTGGTGGTAGCAAGGGCTGGACCCCGAGTATGAATGATGGGCTGTCTGGGGATACTCCATGTCCTCACTCGGTTTTTGCCGCGCCCGTCTCATAAATAAATGCGTGCGCTTCTGGACCGATGATAGAGCTCTTCGAGTTAGACTTTGCCTTTTCTTCTGTTTCAAGTTGAACGACACCTGCCATTGCGCCATACAGTAGGTTGCGTACTAATGTTACATTCAAGTGTGTGTGCGCTTTCGGACGATGTGCTCAAGTGGTTCCTGCCATCTGTTCCCTGGTATGTTTCAGCATTTGTTCTCTCATGCATTCCAGTATTCATCCCCTGGTCCGTTGATTACCGGGATCTCCAAGAACTTCCGTCCCACACCGACTGACAGGGGGTGATTCATATGTATAGTCCAGGGTGTACTGAACCAATAAGTTACATATGTCATGCATCGGCACTCTGCACTGCGTGGGTCTTTGGAACGTCTCCGATTAACTGAGCCAGGTGGATAACGTAAATCCCCTACATGCTTGCAATTGGCACTGGTGTAGGCACAATCACGTCTGATCGTCAACATTCTATACTGTCCGGTAAGCAGAATGTGGTGAAGAGGCCAGCCGGGGTTCTTGCGCTGCTCTGCGCAAGGCTGCGTGGAAAGATTGTCTTCACGTGCCTCAGTGTATCTTCTACTATAGATACTGTTAAGAAATGAGGAAAGGGGGCAAGCCGCAGTATGCCGGCAATGAAATAAGGGAGCGCGTGATATCAAATAGAAAAGAGGGCGCTGGAGAGCGCTCCACATTATAGAGGAGAATGCGCTGTATTAAATGACTATAGTAAGACATAGGACGTAAATAAAAGAGGGAGAACAACGAGCGGAAACCTATCTGACGTTGTTTCGTCTCACCCCCTCCATTTGAGTGAACTCTCACCTAAAATTTCCCTATACTTTGACGCACTCCTACCGGCTCCGCGCTTATCAATAACCTCAATAAACAACAGATACCAACAATTTCAGTGTCGCCTTTATACCTGCTGCATTGGCCAAAGTCAGACTAGATTTCGGGAAAGTTAGAACCGGGGAGGCAATAACGCGTTGATCGCTTAGGCGAATCGTTTCGGCTATGCCCAGCCATCGGAAAAAAATATCATGCAGCCCTGGCAATGATAGATCCTGCCTTCACGTGAGCAGTGGTTCCCTGGGTCCTACATCAAGGAGGGGACTTGGAGACGCTGGTATAAATGTTTTGAGCTGGACGAACAATGTCCCTAGTGCTGGACACTGAAACGGGTCTTCTCATTAGTCGCACTACTACTATGATCTTCACACCTCGCGCTTTTGTTGCCTTCTTCACCGTGGCTATCGCCATTCTGCAGATAGCTGTTTCCGTTCCCACGGGTCAGAGTCTTGTTGTCCGTGGGCCGCCAGTGAGTGGTATAAATTTGTGTCATTATCTAGAGGCTAAAAGACGTGCCGTATCAGGGATCAGAGAATGACAAAGCCAACAAGAACCGCCGACCTAAGAACCGCCAAACTGTTCTCAAGCCTAATACTGGTTCATCAAAGGTCTCGAAAAACCCACCACCTAAAACCAATAAACCGAAACTTTTAGTCGCCACACCTGACACGCCCAGGTATAAAATTGTGGGGACTTCCCCGAAACCGGGGCCATCGACCGGCAAGCAGACGCCAGTGAAACCGAAAATAGAAGAGAAGGCAGCAGTATGTACCATTCGTTTCCATCCCTTTGCATTATAGTCTAATGGCTGGTCAAATAGTTGGATGGATGCGTAGGACGTTGCAGTCCGGAAAAGTACAGTTATAATAACAGTGCGATAAAGGCTTGTGTGGAGAATTGCATGGCAGCGTCTGGATACGAGCGTTATAACTACGTGGTACCTCATCAGAACATGGAGGTATCAGCAGTCTTTTGAATCACTTTTGCTGACTGGTCGTAAAAACAACATCAGGAAAATTTTGATCTGCTTTTTATATTCTATGGATCTTTATGAAGCTTTCTAGTTGGGAATTTGTATAATTGTTAAGATGACTGTTCAAGAGCATTGTGTGTGTTGCAACTCTGATAGGATAGGAAACCTCAAGGGAGCTCAACTGGGAGTCTCTTGTTATTGTTACAGTCAGATGGATGGACTACCATTTTCTCATTCTACAGTAAGTCCCACTTTACCTGTGAGCTGGCATGAAAAGGAGCTGAAGCTTGGGTAGATAACTTAGCAATTGCACTACTAAGTTTGTGCTACTTATATATATTTAGGAACTGTAAGCCCCAGATAGAATGAGGTTGTTGGGATGCCCTGATGGTAGTACAAAGTAGTTGGGGTTTGAGTAGAATAGATGCACTCT
>AYNK01002435.1:0-31476 GCA_000497225.1 Amanita jacksonii TRTC168611 | reverse complement strand
CTGAATCCAAAAGAGAAAAAATAATCCAGGAAGGTGTTTGTTACGAACGCTAGGCCCCATTCATTTTCCTCTATGCATTCCAGTACTATACTTTACTTATCATTTCGCATTCCATTAGACTTCCCGTTATGGAAGGTCGTCACTTGTCTTGTCACCAAGAGTGACTCCTTTGGTGTATGCGCGTCTCCTTCCTTATTAGGATAGCTGACGCGTCTCTTTCCCGCGGACGCATCACCCTTTACAGCTTTCTTGCTGACGCGTCTCCTTCCATATTTGGTATCCCCTTTGCCTATATAAACCCTAGATACTTTGCCTGTATTCCTTATCTTTGGATATTCAATCCAGTCTCCCTTCTTTGCACTTACCTGGCTACTGCTGAGTTAGACGCCTCTTCTCCTGAGGGTTACAACATCGAGTCTCTGCCCTAGTGCTACCTTCGTGTGAAGTCCGAGACCCCTTCCTTGCCTATCGTCCAGACGGCTTAGTTGCTGCCTGAGAGCTTTACCCAAGTGACCATAACAGTGTTGACCTTTTGAGGAAGCAGGAAAGGCCAAACCTCAGTGCCATCAAGTGACATCTTGATGTAAAGCACAATACAAATGTATGCCTTAATACTATCTGTAACCATGCCTTTGGCAAGCACCAGAATGCCAGGGAAGCTCATGAGGGACAACAACTTCTTTCAAAAATCCAGGAAAAGACTCTTGTTTGTTGGGTCATTCATTTTTTGGAGACAGGGCATAGTGTAAGCAAGAATGCAGTCTGAAAGATAGCTCAGCTTCTATGTGACCAAAAACCTGGCAAAACATGGGTTTATCAATTTCTGGCATGTCACTCAATGGTTAAACTTGGGAAGCCATCAGGCCTAGACCCAAAGCAGGCACAGGCATTTAATAAACCCACTGTCAAACACCATTTTACTCTCCTCAAGTCAGTCATCAAGGAGAATGAAATCCCACCAGAGAATATCTATAATATGGATGAGAAAGGTGTCCAGCATGGTGGTGGCCACAAGGTTCAGGTGAAGAAATACATTATTCCACATAACAAGTGCCCCAAATACAAACTCCAAAGTGCAAATCTTGAGCTGGTCACAATTGTGGAGTGTGTTGCAGCTGATGGAGGGTGGCTTAGCCCTGGGATTATATTTGAAGGCAAACAGCAATATGAAGGTGCATGGTTTGAGGTAGATCCAGCAATATCATGAGTTGATCCCTTTTTGGGGAGATAGGGGTCACTCACATCAATGGCAGAATTGGGCTTTCTGACAATGGATGGACAACTGATTTTCACTGTCTTCAATGGTTCAAAGACAATTTTATTCCATAGGCAACAGCATGAAATATGTCTGGCAAACCTATCCTCCTTATCTATGATGGTCATGGTTCCCATGAAAAATATGAGCTGCTCCATCTTGGAAAGGCTCACAACATCATTCTCTTCTCACTCCCTCCACACACCACTCATATGCTTCAGCCCCTTGATGTTGGTGTTTTTGGCCCCTTTTCACATGCCTGGATTGAGCAGTGTGATGATTATATGGAGGAATATCTGGAAGAGATCCCATGGGATCAGTTTGTCAAACACTATGCAGAAGTGCAGAAGTGGTCATTCAAAGATACAACAATCCATTCAGCATTCTGGAAGAGTGGTGTTTGGCTGATCAATCACAATATCTTTTCCAATGTGGATTTTGCCCCTAGCATCAATAATTCTAATACAGCTCACGATGTCCCAGCCAGTTATCCAATCCTTGAGCTTGTTGATAACAAATTGCCTACACAACAGCCCACACCAGATTACCCTGACCAAGTGTCCAACAATGATGACAATGATGATCATGACAACCTACAGTCTGAGTCAGACTTGGATGACACTGATGATGACTGTTTGCACTGGAAGGATGAGAACATCATGGCAAGCACTTCAAGATCATCTATTATATCTGACTCAACTCCTATTCTGTTACAGTTGACTGCTTTTTCTCTTACTATATCATGCTTACCTTGTTACTTCGGACTTGTTACAATTGACCACTCTTTTCACCTCTTATTACATTATGCTTACTCTTTCATTGGACTAACTCTTGTCCATTCACACATTCCTTACTACTCATGCTTACCAACCTATGACATCATATGATATCAGTATTGCACCATCACTTATGCATCCTGGTATCTGGGGACTTGTAGATTACGCATCCCACTGTCAGGGGACCTTTTCTTCATGTATAAGTACTACTGTGAATAGAGACTAAGCCTCAGCTTAGTTTTAACAGTCAAACTGTGAATACTCTTGAGGAACTGATTAATAACAAGTCTCTGACTTGTAGTATTAACTCAGTGAATCATAAACCATATCAGGACTTACCTTTGTCCATTGACACATTCCTTTTGACATATGCTTACCCATCCACTTATACCATATGACACCATAGTGATACCATCACTTATGCATCCTGGTATCAGGGGACTTGTAGATTACATGTCCCACTGTCAGGGGACTTCCTTTTCTTGTATAAGTACTACTGGAAATACAGGCTAAGCTTCAGCTTAGTATTAACAGTCAAACTGTGTATACTTCTGAGGATCTGATTAATAACAAGTCTCTCAGACTTGTAGCATTAACTCAGAGAATCATAAACTGTATCATATTCCCCCATCCTGATTCTACTCCAGAGCCCCTGCCCCTCCCCATCATGGCCATAACATGGAAGCTTACATATCTGCACTTGAACATCAGGCAGTGGTGTTACATGAGGAGAATGAAGGACTTGCCATGCATGTCACTTTGGCATTTGATTGTGTACAGAGGCTTAAGCACTGCTTAAATGCAAAAATCCCAGGATCAAAGTGAAGAAAGTTAAATACAGACTCACAGTGGCTTAATTCAGATGAAGGTTTGGCACAATGTGAGAAACAGGAGGCAGAAGAGAGGGCTAAGGCAGCAGAAAAGACAGCCAGAGCTGAGGAGAGGCAAGCTGAGGACCAAGAGCATCAGCACCAATGAGAACAGCAAGATCCCAATATACCATTTGTCAGTTCTCTAAACAGCTGAAAGAAGGCAGAGCTTCAGGACATTGCATATTTGCTGGGTCTTGACATTGGGGGTAAAGTGGAGGATCTCAAACTGAGAATCAATACTTACTTTGATGAGCACAAGGATTTACACACCAGCCCTCACTACATCCACCTCTTCCCTCAAATTGCTCAACAGGCTGCCAGACGACCTGCTCCTGCTCCCAACACACTCTATTCCCTTTCCAACATCACCAATATGCACAACTCTGTCTCTAATAATCAATATAATCACACTATCAATCAGCAAAATACATTACTAGATTGGCAGCAATACAACTATGCCACACCCTTCCTTGCAGGTTCAAACAACTCTCAAGGCACTTTTCATCACCCACCAGGTCCATCAAACCAGCCATTCAAATTGTTACCACTGGGTTACATTGCACATATTCCACCTTATTATCAAATCAATTCTGATTATCCTGTAGATTGATAAAACTTACCACTATAGTCCTTACTTAATTAGTATACCATAGCTTCTAATCTCTTTAGTTGAGCTGCAGTAGACAAGGAATGGATTTGAGCAGTCCAGGCTTATCAATGGTGTCGCATTGTGATGGAGCTAAATGGAGATTGAACCAGCATAATGTGGCAATGTGACTGATGTGACTCAAACCTTTCAAAGGCCTACTATTTTGAACATTGCATACTGGCAGTGCAATCCCCAGTGAAATGCTTCATTTATTTCAGTTTTGTTTATATGGAATGGTACATAAGAAGCACATAAACCTCCCACAGAAAGCTGGAAGCTGATATCCACTGGCAATCACATTTCCGAAGCACATTTTCAAAAAATTTCAAATGCTTACTAAATGATAGTATGTTCCATATCCTTCCAGAACCTTCTAGAACATTCCTGTGTAAGTCCATTATTTCCTCAGACTCCCCACAATGCATCCACACCTTATCTCCTTGGAGTTCCTGCAACATATCCACATGTTGTTGATGTGTCATTTATGCATTGTATGGTTCCCTTTGGTTACTCTCCTTAGTCTATATAAACCCCATGTATCTAGCCTTAGTTCTCTAGCTTTGTATACACTTCTGTCTCCCCTCCTTGAGCTTGCTTTTCTACTGCTAAGTTAGACACCTCTGCCTTAGGAGGGATGCAATGCTGAGTCTTAGCCACTAGCAACCCTTGCTTGAGAACCAAGACCCCTTCTTTGCCTATTGTCCAGGAGCCCTTGTTGCTACCTGAGAGACTTTACCCAAGTGACCATAACATTACTCATCCACCTGCCTCATGTTTACCACATGTTGGCCTTGCCTTTGCCTCATGCCCTATTGTTGTCCCTAAGTATATAAACTGCTGTAATTCTCCAGCTTGACCTCAGCTGAGCAATATACTTGCTTGTACATCACTCTTGCCTGTTATGAATAACAGCCCCATTTTATTTTTCCTTAATGCTTCCTTTTCCATTAGACTTCCTATTATAGATAAGTTTCCTTTCTCTTCTAGAACCTTCTGGTATGTTCACACCCAAGTCTGTTATCCCCTTGGAGCTAGTACTGTATCCACTAACTCCTTGGACTTCCTGCAATGCATCCATGTGCTATTGATGCATTGCATACATGTTGTACACATCTCTTTGGTTGCTTTCCTAGTCTATATGAACCCCGTGTATCTAGCCATTAGTTCTCAGCTTTGTATACAATCTTGTCTCCCCTCCTTGAGCTTACCTTGCTATTGCTAAGTTAGACTCTGCATTGAACACACCTTGGTTTTGGAGAACATGTTCAAAAAATTCATCATGGAGACCCAGACTGGCAGCACACAGACAGGACCATCATTAGAGCCACAGGACAAGCTAGCACTGTACCTCAGCACTGACACTGTGAGGCTCAATGATTCAAACAAGCCTGTGGATCCATTCCAATGGTGGAGAGATCATTGTGACTCTTACCTGAAGCTCTCATCTATGGCAATGGACTATCTATGTATCCCCAGTAAGCTATGAGTCTATTTCCTCAGCTCTAGTACCTTACAACATTGCATAGGTTCAACAGTTGATGTTGAACATGTGTTTTCTTGTGGCTGTATTGTTTTATTGTATCTCAGGAACCACTTGAAAGTACAGACCACCAGGTCTGTACTTTGTGTCAGATGAATGGTTGAGGGCTGGGCTGATCCGTGACAAGGATATGCAAGTGTGGTTGAAGGGATTGACAGATGTGGAAATGGAGGACAAAAATGATCTTGCAGAGGGGTGGGATGTCATTTGTACTAGTACATAGTATAGTATGTGAACCTCTGCTGTATGAGGGTAGAACCCCCAGGTCATTTCAACCTGTGGACCCTCTGTAAGCCCCTTGCTGACACCTGGTGTATGAGGGGTAAACCCCTTAACCCCTCATGGGTGGCACCCCAAAAACCCAGGGGTAACCCCTCCCATTCCCTAGTAAGCTGTGAGCAAGTTTTTGGAGTGCATCATGTAAGGGAAGCATCATGAATGGGTTGTTGTTGATATAGTACAGCTGCTTAGCTCCTCAATGGAAGGCTGTGAGTTTGTGTAGGGTGCCATGTGTTGTATGATCACTGCCCCTCCTCAGCAGCCAGCTATCCATAAAAAAAATGGGAGAATGGAGCTGCATCATTGAGGTTGTGCAGAGTAACAATTGGTGGGACATGCATTTGTAAGAAAAGGGTATGGTGGGCTTGGCATTGACATGGTATCCTCCAGGTAAGTGTGCAACCATGACATGCACATCAAAGAACAGAGGATGCATGGAACTGGGGAGACAAGTGGCCATTGACAATAATTGCGTTGATGTGAGTGGGCTCAGACAGCTCCTCCTCCACAGCAAGCTCCAATAAATGGGTAGTTGACAGTGATGCTAGTGAACCCTCCCTATGTCGGTCAGTACCAACAAGCAGGCAATGGGAAAGAAAGAATAAAATAGCATTGGAAATGGGTAAAAGTGGACATTGGGCAGGATAGACGGCCTCACGACCTCTGCGTAATCAATTTTCCCGACCTTCCTAAATGGAGAACCGTAGATCCCTATCAACCACACCACTTCATCTGTCATGCATGTTTCTCATGGGTGTGGGTTTATACCCATGACATACCCACAGTCATTATGAATGTGGGTATGACCAGGATTATCCACGCCAGTTGTAGTATAGCGCCTCTATCTTTGCACTAATTCACTCAACCAGGCTCCTTGGGCGCATTGTGACTATCAGAAGCCCTTCATAGCAGTAAGTCTTGAACAGGGTCGAACGAGGATGAAGAAGTAAGGAGACGGGCGATTGGGTTCCACTCGCACTATCGCCGGAGTTATCGCATTACGTATGGCTCGGACTCGGAGTTATAATGTGCAGATCCCAACATGTCCTAAATCCCTTCCTACTTTCACTCTCCTCAGAAACTGAGCTCGACCTGTTTGGCCGCATGACTTACCTCCGGACAGGTCGGCGTGGTTTACACTATAGTTCCTTCCTTGGTCTGCAGCGGCCCACATTGTACCAAGCTAATAGGTATGACATATCCGCTGCTTTAAGTGGGACATCACTAGCACTCGGGGTCAATTACCACGTTCTCATATCAAACAGGTCCAGTGATACACAAACTTCTCCATCAAGATCACTTACGAAGGCCGGGGACCATGTTCTCATCAAAGAAACCCGTCGATTCCGTTGATGTAGGACCCACTCAAGAAATAAATTTCCTTGTATGGAACTGATTTCTCATTTTCTGACTAAATTGGCCCCTTTCATGACTAATTCTTGTGCCTTTTCGTTATCACAGTTCCTATCAGGAAACTAACCTCCATGGCGTTTTATAAAGGGACTTGATGTCGCGATACCTACAATGTCCAACATGTCCAACATGTCTGCCCCCATGTCTCAACGTGCGTTGACGTCTGACACTTTCTCTCTAAAAGTTAGACTGATCGCCCATATCGTATAGCGCTAGCCACAGCAGATGGCTGGCTTGCTACTTGGATGCTTTTCCTCGCTTTTCTGTCCTTGGTCAACACTGTTCAGAGCTTCTCGACTCTCAAAGTGAACAAAAATCTCTATAGCAATCCCAAGACGACAGGTATGTTCAGTTCTAACCGTTCAGAGGGAGTCCTTTTAGTGAATGCTGTTGCGATCGTTCAGTCACTCATTTACAAGCGAGGACCTTTGGCATCTGGACTCTCACGACTGCCGTAGTCCGGGCTTATGCCGCCTACAACCTCAACAACAGAGTGTTCGTGTTGACTAGCTGCCGTCGGGTGTGGTCTCAGCATCTAACCTTGTTAAAAACAGGATCTATAACATGGCTATGTTCACCTATCTGGCCGCCTTCTTGCACTTTTCCTCTGAATTGTTTTTATTCCGCACAATTCAGTTCACCCGCTCCGCCGCCGTTCCTATGTTTGTATCCAGTGCGTTATATTCAGTTTTCTGTGCGTAACTATGACGTTAACGTTCGGGATACGCCAGCTACCACGGTCCTTTGGATGTTTACGAACTACGACTTTTATGTGAAGGCGTGAAGTTTGATCCTTCCAGAAATGAGAACAGATTGTACCATACTGTCCCAAGCAATGTTTCCATTACCAAAGACCTGTAACACTTAGGGGCAATGTTAGAAATAGATGATGCTTGATCTATTTCGTTATGTGTGTGAGAGAGAGAGTAACGACATCGTGAGGGCATTAACTAATTATCCCTCGGACATGCCTTCATCCTCGGGAAGCTTGAACTGAATCGGACGGCGGCCTTTCTCTATGGCTCCGTGGGAAATGAAGTATGCGTGTGCACTTGCATTGCCATCCAGTAGACTGGTGCGCTGGTGATCCCCAGGACATTTCTCGGATAGTACCGTAACAAGTATTTTCGTTACGGCAACCGACAGCTGGAAAGCTGGCGACAATAACCTATCTACTACTTCGAATCTCACCGTAATATTATTCTTTCTCCACTGGCCCGAGTCTGCTCGATTTTTTTTTTTTAGAGTCGAGGTCGTTAGAACGGACAACCCCTGGACAACGGCCAAACATCAGAAAAAAAACTAGCGCGCCATCGAGTCGTCATGTGCCACACTAATGACAACATATGACAACGTACGGCGACCACTTTCCAATCGCTGTTTCCCCCGGCGTCTCGGCAGTCGCACGGGGGATATATTCAAAGTCGATCAGGGAGCTATCCCTGCATTCGCAGAAAGTGCGCTAGGCCTATTACAGCCGTTGACCGCGAGAGGGCTCACATCTAAGATAATCACCTACTGGAGCCAGATTCGTCGGTGGAATATTGCGAAACTTTCAATGTACGACATTAGAAACCATGACGTTACAGGCGGCTGCGGAGCCTTGCAGCATAAATTACTTGAGTGACGTGTGTGCATACCATTAAGAGCACCCAGGCCAACCAATCGCAAGGTGCAATAATCGTGGTCTCACGTCATAATGAGAGGTTTCGTTCTATTCCGAATGCCTGTTCGGAAAGCTTTGCGAGATTCAGCTCCTTGTTTGCCAAGGTTACGAGAAAACGGGATCTTTCTTTTTTTTTTTTCTTCCCCCAGAACAGAAGTGGTACTCAGGGTGCGGTATCTACGAAGTAGAGAAAATGCAACTTGCATGTGCTTTTTCAAGAACTGTTTGGACGAATAGATGAAAACGGGATCTTACCCATGCGCAGGCCCGAACGAAACATGTGGGAGCGAGCGTGAACTGGAATTTCACCTAGCGAAGATGAATATCATTCTGGAAACCGCAGGGCAAGACGACCCAAGGACCACCTGTCACCGATGGGGTCGCGCAATGGAGGGAACCTGAGCAACCAATATCATCACGTGTGCAAAAATGGCCCCCTGAAAAAAATGAATGGCCCTTAATGTTTGAGATGGCATGAGTATACGGAACACGGAATGGAAAGGGGATGAGGTCAGTGGTTGGGAGGTGGTAAATGTGGGCTGGAGGATGTAACCCCAAAATATGTCTAACACTTCGCAATGCGCCGGTATAGTTCGCGCTTGCAGGGGCTGCCAAGAAAGGAACCTGCGATCGCTCAAGTTCAAGTTCTCCACAGCCCGACATATGGAGGACTCGGACCTAGCCGCTTATATAGCCGGCCTTAAAGATTCCGTCCCCAATCTTATAAAGCTCTCGGACCAACGATGCTGGCCCCGAACAACATGGCCTCAGTTTTCCGCTACCCGCAAGAGTTGCTCGATGTTATCTGTGCTCAAATCTACTTCTCCTCTCTCCCTCCTCAGAAACCCTCTCTTGATCCCCTCATAACCAACATCTATGGCATTCCTACAGGCTTGCCATCTGCCATGCCTCCAGCCAACTGGTCCGAACCCGTCACACGGCAAGCTCTCACCAACCTATGCCTTACTAGCCGTGCATGGTACGCCGCTGCGAAGCCCTGGTTATGGATGAAGTGAGTTTCGATGGGTTTCCCTAACACCCCACTGTACTAATACTCTACAACAGGCTGGAAGTTCGCCTGCCAAGAAGCTGGCTGGCTCTAGTCGAACAGATCGCTTGGAATTATGAAGAAGAGACCGTCGACTCCATGATGGGTCGGACCATCAGAGCAGCCGCTGAGGTCGTGGCCTCCACGCTGACTACATATCAATCCAACGAGGCGACCGCTCTCCAAATAAAAGAAAGTCTCTGCGATGAGTTGGATGGTCCGGAAACTGCCATACCATTAGAACTTTTGTCCCCTGTTGCCTCTCGCGATCCAAGCCCTCGCCGTTTGAGGCCCAAAAGTAAAAGTCCGGCTAGGTGGAAAATTGTAAAGTCGATCAATGATGCGATACAGAACGTCCTCAAGGAAAAAAGTCCGGAACTATACAGTGAGTCGCAGCATTTTGGAGCCGAGTTGCAACCTACACCGTTTTGATATTTTTCGTAGTCTCCATCCCGGACGACCCCAGACCAGGCCGCTATGTCAGACATCTGGATTTTAACCATTTCCGGACAATCGGAATGCGCCGATCCATCGAAGAAGGCGTTAACAGCCGGTTCGTCACCGGAGAGCGACTTGAGGCCATCCTTAAGGTATTGGTATTCCTTCAGGAGTATGCACAAGGTCGCTGACGCTTGACGTAAGGAAATGCCTAATTTGACAGCCTTTGGAGCAACGGAGTACATGGATGGAGCACTGACTTTGCCTGTTTTGAATGAACTATTCCTCCGTGGCGCACTATCTAGCAGGCGCGGGCGTCCACCACGGGGACGCGCCGGAGAAAACACCGAAGTAGAAGAAGAGGTGCGCGAGCGTAGACGAGAATGCAAAGAGCTGGAGGCCGTTGATTTCACTGGATGTGTCAGTGGAGTCTTTGTCAGCGCGCTCGCTGAGTTTGTCAATAACCACTTATCGCACCCCGATACCCGCGAAAATGAAGGTCCCACGAGCCAGCGTGGCCACATGCGATCATACCATGACGAACCCCTGACTTTCCCCGGAATGCAAAGGCTTTGCCTTCGTGGGGTGAAGTCCATTTCACCCCGTACTCTCGGGCCATTTGTCTTGGCTTTCCCGTCATTGACGCACCTAGATCTCTCCGGCACACGAATCACCCCCGACGTTCTCGGCGTTCTCGGCCAGCGATCGACGATGCGGTTCAAGTCATTAGCCCTGTCGCGATGTACTCGATTGACTGGTGACAGTATCAGGGACTTTTTGGTTGCCTCGCCAGTCACGAGCCAGCTACAAGAGTTGAATCTTTATGGCGACACGACTTACTCGTCACCACTGTCCGAAGCCAACGTCCGAGATATTCTGGCCCTCGCACCTTGCTTCCTCAGTGGGGAGCTGGTCTACCTCGATTTTTCCAGCGCACCTCTAACGAACGAACTATTGATCGACGTTTGCAGACCACAACCTAAACTACGTTCGTTGGGGTTGTCATATATACCCAACCTAGCATTGAAGACGGTCACCGAGTTTCTTCAGTCAAAAGCGTCAAATGTCGAGGTGCTGACGTTGATTGGCTCAACCCCAGAGCTCGAGTTGCACCCTCGCGGTGGATCCCGACCCGTCGGAAAACCCTCAATTACTCTACATACCCAATTAATTCGACCGTTGTGCACACCGCCCTTCTCATTCAGTTTATCGGTGCCGTCCCCATCTCTTCCACCACCTACACGTCTGCGAGTCATCGAGTTATCAACTGCGATGCTCCATATGTTGGGAGCAGGGGGTGATGCCTGGCGCATTGTTAAAAGCAAAGGAGGTAGGGGTTGGTACGTCGACACGGCCAGCGGCTGGGTGGCCCAAGAAAATGGCAGTGAATTAAGGAGAGATTTGGAAACTGAGCATCCGCTGAGACAGGAGGTCCAGCGCCTCGCTGACGCAAACGGTAACGTCAGCAGTGGTGTCGGCTGGCATGCACGGAAAATGGAGGTAAGTTGGGCAACTACTCGCACGCTTATTCTGACACATGTAATCTCAGGTGCTTCACGGGCTTGGAATGCTGGGGCGTGAGGATGGGCTTTATGGCGCGGTCTCTTTTGCTTATCAGGGTTGACAAGGCTGTGCCAGACACAGCTAGATTTGGTAGCCTCACGAGTATATTATTATAACTGTAGGGTATTTGGGTAATTTGAATAGGGTTTCGCTCAACGCAGACTCCCGTGGGAGGCGGTGCCAAGAAATGTGTCCTCGGGTCGAACAGCTGACCTAATACGTCCTCAATGCTGTAGAGGCACTGTCCCACGCCCAGAGTTTCATACAGTATATTTAGGTCATAGTGCACGAGTAGCTCTCGTTGCGTTTTGTTGACTTTCCGCACTAAAGCGGTTCAGCGATATGGCTCAGTCCACTGACATCGGTAAGCCCATCATTTCCATTCACAAGCCACGACATTTTGACAGCTTTTTTTCCAGTTAATACCCAGTTAGAGCAACCGAAAGCACAGCGACGAGCCACTACGGTTCCAGCTCCCTCGGTAGGAGCTGAATATATAAGGACCCTGGATAGACGAGTGCACTCCGAACCGATCCCCCCTTCTAGACGCCCTTTTACTTTGTCTCGCGCGGTGACTACCATGTTTCGACCGGAGAAGCCCGTTGGTCCTGCTCCAGGCTTCTTAAAGAGTTTGGTAGCAATAGTAAAATCATCATGTATGTGTTACAATTGCTCGCGCCGCTCGTTGAGCTCTGATCATCTGAACTTGCCTTACAAGGGCTCAACCTTATGCTCGTCTTCATACCCGTTTCTGTATGCTGCACTTTCCTTTGACCAGCGAATATCGGCTAATTGCGACTTCAGTGGGCTTTGCATTTTGCATTACCAAGTTCATACTCAAACAGAGATACATTGATTTTTGTCTGCAAGTCTCTTTCTTATGTTCGGCTTTACGTCCCTGACCTTGCGTTTAGTTTCCTTCCTCGCCATCATCCCTCTAGCCAAGGTAAACTAAAATAATCTTCCACGAGGCATAAAGTCATGTCACCTAGTTATTGGCCTTCGCCACTGATGAATTATCCAACCGTGTCGGCCAGACCCTTGCCGGCCTTATCAATGCTACCCTAGTACGTGCACCTCTAACTGCGTTTTGCAAGTATGTTCATTCGTGGTAACAAAGGGAAATGCGTATGTACATGCGTCTACAGAGCATTTTGTCCGCCATTAACATCGTGCTCACCCAGCGTTGAACTGATCGTAGCGGTATGTTTGGGCTCCATTTTTCGATCATTAAGGGTGCCAACGCCTTCATTCCGCAGATCATAGCTCTAACCAAATGCGATATACGCATAGTTCAGTCCTCGTGTAAGTCTTACTCCTCAGTGACGTACGATCTGATGCCTATGCTTATGCTTAGTAATCGGATCTATATTAAGTAACCTTTGTACGTTCCTCCAGTTGTGTGCAGGCCGGACTTGTGATTTTGAGGATTTCAGTGTTGGTACTTGGCATGTGCTTTTTTGCTGGTGGTCTGAAGTACTCTGAGCAAGGGTTTGGACATAGTGAGTGCAAGGTGCCTTTGTTTTTTTTTTTCAAGTTGTTTCTAAGTTCGCAAGGTATTACGCAACTTAACTCCTCGTTGCTGACTGTCAGCGTCATCGCCGTCCTCTTGCCTGCCGCCTTCCATTTCTTTGTCACGACCAACGATCAAACAGAGACAAACGACATTCTTAAAGTCAGTCATGGAGTATGTGGCCCCCCCCTGTCTCTCGGAACTTGTACAATTGATTAATTTCCATTCCACCGCAAGGTGGCCATCATCCTCCTATTTAGTATGTTACTTTCTACAGCTACCCGGTCATCGCTGAACTTTCTTTTCAACAGTATATTGCGCATACCTTTTCTTCCAATTATATTCCCATACAGTCCTCTATGATGATAATGGCCAAGACGTCTTTCGCTCCACGAAATATAACCGCAAGAAGAAAGAAAAGGCTGCAAAGGATACAGACACCACAGACCACGCTCAAGATGCTGGCAGCTCGAATGAGCACAGTTCCCATCGGGACGAAGAGCAAGGTATTTCAGTGCTCAACGGGAACGAAAGCGAAGGGGACGAGGAAAAGGAAGAGCCCGAATTGAATCTGCTTATGGCGCTTTTCTTGCTAGCAGTCGTCACCGTCGTGAGTATATTCTCTCTTAAAACAAGCCACGTAGCTCCATATCTCGCCCGAACAGCTCGTTGCAGTAACGGCTGAGTGGCTTGTCGACTCCATTGGCGGTCTCACCGACAAAGGTGGCATCAGCAAGGAATTTGTTGGCATTATTCTGCTCCCAATTGTTGGAAACGCTGCCGGTGAGCATTCTACCTAGCACTTTGTTACACCAATTCACTTTGATTTGTGAACAGAACACGCAACTGCTGTAACAGTCTCAGTCAAGGATAAATTGAATCTCAGTTTAGGGGTTGCGGTTGGGTCAAGTATAGTAAGTGCCAAGTCATAACTCAGAAATCTTGGATACTAATTAATCGCACAGCAAATAGCTTTGTTCGTCATACCGTAAGCATTACCAACTCAGAGCCTCTCTTGTAGTGACGTCGTTATCCCAGTTTCATCGTTACTCTTGGTTGGATCCTTGGGAAACCAATGTCCTTCCTTTTTGATCCCTATGAATCCATTGCACTGTTTCTTTCAGGTGTGTTTGTGTTTAAGTATTTATGTATGATTACTGACGATCGTTCATGGCAGTCCTTACCGTGAATTATGTCGTGCAAGACGGTAAATCAAACTGGCTGGAGGGGATGATTCTCATGTGTAAGTTGTTAAGGTGGGATGAAAATATGATAGTGACCTTGCACCTAGGTCTCTATGTCATTCTTGCTGTTACCTTCTGGTTCTATACTGGTATGGTTAACCTTTGTTCAAATTGGAGACTTGCTAATCCTCCTACAGGTTCATCTGGATTTAAATGTTGAACGAAATCTACGTATTCTTAATATCACGATCGATTCACTACTAGTTGTATCCTACCGATGACCTTATATTTACCCACCACCTTCGACCCTGAAGGATACCCAGCCTAAGCTCACATACCACTCTTTTATATGTTATTACAACTTTGCCTTGTCCATATCACGAAGGGTGGCTGCAGCTGCGGTGATTACGGCGGCGTCTCTCTCTTTAACCTTGGCGGCTAGATGGAGTAGAAATGTTCAAAAGGAACCGCTAGAGTAATACAGAACATACTAAAGATGACATTCGAATCTTCCCTCCACATTTCGGTGATAATTGTTTCACCTGGGAAGACAACACCCGCGAATCTATTCATCGACAGAGTCACGACGAACCTGGCACAGAGTTCGGATGCATTCTCACCGGACTTTGATATCTTTGTACGGACCAAATGTTTTGAGAACATGCTTCCCGGCAATCCCCATGGAACAGAGACCATGTAAGATCGGCCGATCAAAACCACCGATGGCGGCGAATTCGGGCAGAATCTGGAAAAGAGCATTATCTCAGGGACTCATTGCGTTGGGATAGTTCCTTTAGCATACATGAAGTGGGTTGGTATCTCCGCTCAACCTTGCAATGCGAACTCAATCACAATGGAGATATGCCATCGGAGTATGCATACCGATACAATGCAGCCTGTGATGAGGTTGTTTTCTCCTCCATGACGGCGTCAGGCTTGCGTTTCGGTGGAACATTGGGTGCTGTGGCAGCACCACGATCTGTATCGCACGCTTTCCGTTAGGTTCTCTAAGCATGGGTAGAGTACAACCCTACCTTTCCCTACCCGCTTCCCACCGAAACCCCCAGCGCCACGAATGAAAACGGTAGAGTGGTTCTCGAAGATGACTTGCCCTGTTGACTTGTCCCTCGTTTCCACAATGATTGTTACAGCGGCGGCTTTCCCCTTGTCCAGAACTTCCAACAACCTGATATCCCATATCGTCAACACATGGGAAAAGAAAGCACGTAAGCTGATGAATTGAATAGTTGAGTTCTGAGAAAAAACTTGCCTCGCTTCGTTCACAAGCTCGGCGCTAGTCGGGATGGGTGCTTTAATGCTCAAGTATTGTTCGCCATGTAATAATTTAGCCTGATGAACTAATGTTAGGACAAAGAACTATTGAGAGCGTCGCGGCCTCAGTGTCGGCCGTCAGAAATGCTCACTGGGTTATAGTTGGGTAGCCAATCCAGGGGCAAACCAGCGCTTGCGGTAAATTGGGGAACAACACCGAATGTAGGCAACGCGCTAAAGTCATCAGTCCCTTCGTATGTCCATTGAAGCTCTTTCTCAGTAGCTCCTACTCCGAGGTTGTAGAGAATAACATCACGCTAGGAGAGGTTCTCAAAATGATTGGGGTGAAAGGTCGAACGTCTCAGTGTAAATTACCTCGTTGTAACCAAACTCTGTTGGCGGATGCACCTCTCGCTTCGCTTCTGCCACCAACTTGGAGTCTTCTGGATCAGCAAAAGCACCTGGTGCCTTGAAATCAACCATTATTCTAGGTACTCGCGGACCTCGAGGGGAGTACGATAACTGTGGGTGGCTGTAGTAACCCAAGTTATAGTTGCAATCACATGCAAGTTGCCAGTGACCTACGTGTACTAGGCTACAAACCAAGAAAATACTTGTACACTACCACTATAGTTTCGCCCTCAGCTTCTCTGCTTTATTCTCAAAGTTATCCACGAGCTGTTGCAGTGCTTCTTGTGTACTCGATGGATGTGTTGCATGGCGATCATCTACGAAAAGGGATAAGGATTAAGTGTAGGCGCAATATTTTGTTCTTACCAAAGTTGGTTATGATATTCCACTTGGTCAGAACATCCTCGGGTGTGTATGGTTTGTCGTTGGAGAAGCTGTGGCCACCAGCACGCTGCCACCGTGTCTGGGCAGCCCAACCTCCCGTAATCTCAAAGAGACCGCCTGTCGTCGCCTCATTATCTGCTGACATATCAGTCATATTCCGATGCACTTAAGAAGGGCTTGCCTTTGCTAGTAAGGTAACCAACCACTGGTGCGATGTAGTCGGGCTGTGATAGCTGTTAGCAAAGGGAGACAAACAAAAGATGTTGCTGTACCTTGAATGATTCTACCATAGCTGGTGGCCTATTTAGCGAAGTCAGAAGCTGCTCCAACAGGTGATTTTTCGGATCATACCAAATAGTGCTTGTCATTGCAGTACCGGCAGAAGGAGCAATGCAGTTAGCTAAGATGTTGTATTTCTTGCCTTCAATGGCAAGCGTACGCGTCAAACCAATGATACCAGCTTTTGCAGTGGAGTACTGGAACAAACAGCAATGAGGCAGACGAAGTAAAAGTGTCAAGGTAGCAATCTTACATTTGCTTGACCAAAGTTGCCATCTGGAATCCTGATTAACAGTTGGGCGACCTGGAATGTATACATTGGTGCTTACATATGCCAACTTGCGAGGCGGTCGTCACGATACGACCAAACTTCTGTTTTTGGAAGACTGGCCAAAGAGCCTTCGCACACTGTGACGTTGCTTAGGATAATCACTTATCGACGAAGGTCGACAATATACCTTGTATGTACCCCTAAGACATTGAGTGTGTATATTGGCACTGAGTACTCAAATACTTACCGGAGATGTACCGCCAGGACAATATCCCACTCCTGTTCTGTCATAGCAGTAAATGACTTGTCACGAAGGATGCCAGCATTCGCAACGAGGGCGTGAACCGTGCCAAATTTATCCAAAGCGATGTTCACAATTCTGTCAGCATCCTCGACGGAAGACACTGCCGCAACGGCCTTGCCACCAGCTACGCATAAAATAAGTAAGTCATTCTCCTCCGCAGGCGAAG
The DNA here is from genome assembly GCA_000497225.1 of Amanita jacksonii TRTC168611. Taxonomy (NCBI): domain Eukaryota; kingdom Fungi; phylum Basidiomycota; class Agaricomycetes; order Agaricales; family Amanitaceae; genus Amanita; species Amanita jacksonii. Next base: position 14,193 of record AYNK01002435.1, on the reverse strand, counting down.
ACAGCACACCTTTTATGATTTCATCCACAACACCGTTTGCTCCTTTTTCGCTGACGTCATTCACAACCACGTTGGCACCTAGTCTGCTATACATAAGAGCATATGTACGACCAAGGCCAGCGCCAGCGCCAGTGACGATTACTGTCTGACCCTCGAATCGGACCTCCGGTGAAGCTTGTTTGTTCGTCGACATCTTTGAGGCTTCTTCTAATTTACCCTGCACGACGGTTGATTCTTGTACACGACAAGGTTAATCTCGCAAATATTCACCATTGCATCAAGATCAGCCACAGAGGTTGGACTGGCGTCTGCTATCAGCGAATATCGTACTTGGGCCAAGTGACCGCACTCACTAGGATGGTTTGCCGAAATCAGCAATTTCCGACCATCTAGCCTTGACCTGAAGATGCAGTTTAGGGAAGGGGGACGTATCGGTTCGTCTACACTCACTGCGGAGGGAGTAAAGCTCGCATCCGTCTTGAAGATGGCGCCATGGCTCCTTTCCCATCTTATTTCGGCAATGAACCCGGCTCCGAGCTCGAAAATCTTCCCAGATGCATCTGGTCCATTAGGGTGGCAAATAGCAGCGACAAATGGCGCAACAAATTCAGGCTAAGGTAACAAACGGGTCGTCCTTATCAGACCCCTGATACTCAAAGACGAGGAAGGAAGGACATACGCTGAGGTGTGCAAGCATCTCAGGGGGCATCATAGTCTCAGTCATCGCTGATGCCGCGATGGGGCAGATAGCGGTTGCGTTAATGCCATACTTGACACCCTCCCGCGCCAGGGTCTTGGTGAAAGCAATCAAACCCATCTTGGCAGCGCTGTAGTTTGCTTGGCCAAAGTTTCCTAAACTCAGGTATTGAATAAACCAAAACGAGAGCAACAGAAGAAAAAGACTCACCATATAATCCAGCGGCACTAGCAATGCTCACGACCCGGCCAAATTTCTGTTTGCGGAAAATAGGCCAGGCAGCTTTGGTGCAGGCAAACGCTCCTTTCAAATGCACCTCCACGATCTGATCCCACTCTTTGTCAGACATGTTCTTGAAGCTGCCTCAACAGTTAGCGGGACTTTCACATCCAACTAACTGGAGAGAAAATATTACCCTTTGTCCCGCAAGATGCCAGCATTGTTGATAAGAATTGTAACGCCACCAAAGGCATCCGTGGCTGTCTTAATGATAGCCGGTCCGTCTATCACAGAAGACGTGTTGACCACCGCTCTTCCCCCGGCTGATGATGCATATAAGGCACCATTGACTTTATGCGCGTCAGTAATATTACATACCCTTTGTGATTTCCTCAACAACTTTCTGCGCTGCGGTGCCATTGAAATCATTGACGACAACGTTTGCACCTCGAGAAGCAAAGAGCAACGCATACCTATAGTTATCACGCAGGAGGTTAACCCCACATTCGACCCTTATTGAACAAGGCTGGAACGTACGCTTTGCCTAGGCCACCTCCTGCACCGGTCACGACAACAGTTTGGTCTTTGAAAGAAAGGGACATTTAGGATAGGACTAGAGACTATTGGGAAGGAGATGAGGTTACGGGTTATAAGCCGAGAGTTGGATGACCTGAGCATGTGAAATCCGGCATCGCTTATGTCACGGTATTCTAAGAAAATGGGGAATGTCATTGGCGCCCGCGCAAGATATACCATGTACATTGACAAGATATGTACTATATACCATGCAGCGTTACGCAAGCGCAACGTACTAAGCGAATCTTAGGAATAGAAAGAGACAAAACGAAATATAGAAAAGCATAAATAAATCGCCAGACGCGCGCATATCGGAGGACGAGAGGGATAGGGATTTTTATACACAAGGATTGATGAGGAAGAACGAGACTGAGAAATGAAGGAATGGATAGAGTAAGCCTAGAGCATAGAGCATGATGGTGAGGGAAAGAACCCCAGTAAAATTTGGTCTAGATGCCGTAAGGCAGAGGAAGTGTAAGAGATAGAAGAGAGAGCATGGTCGATAGCAGGACGAAAGAGAGGAAAGGGGAGGGGCACAAGAAAAGATGGGTTCGGATGGTTAGTCAAACAATTGAGATTGCGGAGATAATGATGAACCCTGGGAGAGTATATGGACACAAGCGAGTCATAATCAAACATCGAGATGAGAATGAAGATGATACGTAGGATGGCAGATAGATGCGTCATGGGATACAAGGTGAGCGTAGAGTGAGGAATGGATATGCAGGATGATCAGGACTTTGTGGCAGTTGGTTCTTCGAGTCCCGCGAGCATGGCCCTGGCCCATTCAATTGCAAAGACCGAGGCCTTGAGGAACTTCTTGTTTGCATATTTTCTGCATACGTATGTCTTGATGAAACTGGATTCTAGAAGCTTCCCGATTAGCCATTGGTGGCCTGTCTGCAATTGCTCAGAGGTATAACCGGATTGGAACACGAAGGCATTGTCCTAAGGACACGAGGTATCAGTCACAAGTCACGAAAGTCACATGAGGCGAAAATGAACCATCCATGCGTCTGCCTCATGTTGGCACTACACGGGTTTTATATTTTGAATGAGACAGGTCGCTTACCCAGTCACCGCCCAACATCTTTCTTGCGCTGTACATGCCAACTGCTGCGACTAGGCTTGGTTTTACCCTCAAGAACCGATGGTCGAGCAAAGTTACTTCTATCAAGAACTTGCCCAGGGTCCTCGTTCGGATTTCATAGTCATCTGCCTTGCTAATCTTCCGCATCCAACTATATGGTGAACAATAGTGCGATATCTGAAAGTCTAAGGTCTGGAGAATGATCATCTCGCCCTTTAGGATCTCGTCCTTGGTGTAGGCATTCTCGGTTATGAACACAAATTCGTCCACGGAAGGAGCAAGGATCTCCTCGTACTTTGCTGCGATGAACATAGCTGTGACACCGACTAGCTGAAGCTTGGCAACGGAGACGACGCGTTTGGTCAAGAAACGGTCAACGATGTTAACAGTTATCCAAAGCGTTTCCGGGAGCATGTGGTATCTCAGATGAACTTGAAGTAACCAGTCAATAAGGGTTTGCCGCATTCCCCAGTTGATCTCCGTTTGGCCAGCCATGTAATTTGGGTTAGGCAATGCCCCCTCCTGGGGGAAGAGTCAAAACCTAAGCCTTTGAATATGAAGAACTACGAACCTCGAGCTCCTCCATGTAATCGAATATATCGTCTGAATATTCGGATACCAACGTCGTATCGTACATGTTGACCACATCCTCATAGGACTGGCGTACAGCTGCGACTTCTTTCTGGCACCGGTTCAACTTTTCCGTATCCATGTCAGGCCACATCCTTGGAGCGTTTTCGTCGCTTGAGGCTTGACCAGCAGCTTCTTCATCTTCCTCGACCCCGACCATTGATTCTACCTCCTTTTCTTGGTGGAGAATATTGTCCACATCCTCAGCTTGCTCGTCACGTTTGATGTCCTCTTCAATGTCCATGTCATGGCTCGGCTCTTCCTTGATGTCCTCCTCTTCTAGAACCACGACAGGCCCAGGAGCCGTGCGACTATACCTCTTGTGAGTATTTGGGATATGTATCCGGTTGTGAATAGCAGTGCCACGAGCATGGACTGCATTTGTAACGGGCGGAGGGACCTGTACCCTGTTCGGGCCTAGTGGCACTCGCAAAGGCGCGGTGGAACGGGCTCTCTTGAGGTTCGATTCCTCTTTCTCTTTTCCAGCGATATTCTTACTCGTTGTATCCTGAACAGTGCGTTACTATTTTGGTCCCCGAGAGACCGAACAAGTCAACACCGACCTTGCGGTTCACAGCGAGCGTGACCTCGCCAAGTGCTGTACGGATTGCGGGCGCCTTGACAATGTTCTCCTTTCCTATGAGGCGGGATGCGCCATTTATCGACTGTTGGCGGCCATGCTTAACATTTGCATTCTCATCGACCTTGCCGCGCTGTGGAATCAGGCGTCGCTGTGGCAGCTGTGGTGACACGATCATTAATCGATTCCAAAAATGCCACCACATGGCCCAGGGGAAAACACGTACGCGTATATGATTTGAAGCCATTGCGAAAGTAGGATGTAGTTCAAAGTTTTAGCTAAGCTCCGGAAGTAAATTTGGAAATGAGAAATGGAATAAATGGGTAGTGAGTGAAATAGAGGAGTCTGGCGGACAAGATTCGGGAAGACGCGCTGGGAAAGGGAGAAGATGGAAGTGAGAAGAAGAAGAAAGCAAGAGCGCTCTTGTCAGCCTCTGCGAAACGTCGCGAACAAGGATTTCAGGGGAGTTTGCTCTCGAACAACGATCACGTGTTACACAAATAACACGTCGCGTCGCGTCGTGGCGCATCAGTGGCAATGCAAAGCGACGGGGCGGTACCGCTCAGCCCATTTTTGGAAAATTGTCGGTAAACAAAGGCACACAACTTGTCTACTGTTTACCAACGCTGTTCCACCTGTTACATAACCCCTCCTCCTTCCAATTGGAAAATGATCCCACATATTTAGACCCAGTTTTCGCTTCTGAATGCCCAAGCCCAGACCGGTTGCTGGTGAAACTGACTTCGAGTGGTTCAACAAGTCCAACACGATTTTCGTCGGCGCCCAATCCTGGTACTCCCAATGCCGCACCGGGCGCCCACCCTTGTTTCATGAGGAGACGATACCCAACATTAGAGGTTGGTAGCGGCGATGGGGGCTGTGGTGCGGGTTCGGGTGACTGTATGGGCACTTCTAAAGCTACTGGCAACCTCGTATACAGTGGCGTCGCCAAAGGGGGGGTCAGATATACGCCCGGAGACTCTGAATGCGAAACTGGATGGAGGGCGCGCCGGCGGGCGGAACGATCGATATATTGAACAGAGCTATCCGATGATGACGGTGAACTCCGGTCATGTCGAGACAGTAGGTTGTGCTTGAGAGTAGCTAAAGCTTTCTTTGGATTCCTCTCAATCTGCAATGATGGGTCCAAACCGGCGCTTTCCCTTGATCGCTTAGACGTAGTTCCTTCGGCCGTTCTAAGTGAATGAAATAGAGGAATTTCATCTCCACCGACTGGTGAACACGCTTCACATGGTAGCCGGTCATCATGAATGTGAACGACAAATGTTGTGCTTCCGAACGTCAGACAATCCAGATGTCTCAACCGCTTGGGAACACTTGCTACTCGGGAGGGCGATAGCCGCAGCCCGATATCGTCTGATGTAGACGCCCCGTGTTTGAGGAACGATCCGTGCTTCGAACCCATATCGACGACGCTCCACTCGAGTTGCTGGTTATCCCAAAATACCGTAGCGTGAAGTTTGGAAACTTCCATCTCCTTTAATCGGATCTTGGGCACCTTGACCCCAGCTAAAGGGGCGTCGCGACCTAGCTGGAGCTCCGAATGACCATCGATGATCGCAAGCCTATGCTGGGAAGGTAATACTGATGTGCGCAACACAGCAAGGCGCAAAGATGGCCGCTCCGGCTTACGCTTCTTTTGCCCTGGCGCTTTTTCCTCTAAATGTATTTCGGACGAGGCAACGTCCAAAGTTACAGAAGACGGTTCTCCGGGCCACTCATATTCTGGATCGTATATGTCGCCAGGCCTTGCTGGGCGACTGCAGTTCGGAGATGGATGGTCTGAAATCTCCCCATCTTCCATTATATACTATATGACGGCTTGGATTGGACGTACGTCTGATGAAGAACACAGTGATTAGACTGACCGGGATGAATGAAACTGGAGCAGCATTAGAGCCGGCAGTTGCCGGGCCTGTCCATACACGAGTTTAGCTCTGCCACGCGCAGGGCACTTTGAATCATCCTTTTCATCTCTCTTGGACATCAGCGACTGAAGTGCCATGCAAGATCTCACAGAGGTTCCCCTCGTCCCTTCCTCTCCGGTGCTATTCCTATTGACTTTTGTGCGAGGAACACGCAGGCTCTCTTCTCAACAAGGAATGGCTAGTAAAGGTAGACAGCGTACGCTCCATCTCATATCTATTCGTACGTACAGATGCACCTCGCTCACCCGATGCAATCTCATTTCGTTGACACGGGACCACCTGATAGAAATTTTATTGTTCGCTGGTCGACCTTTCGTGCTGCCTCATGGTAACTGATACGAAACAGGTTTGGGCCGAAGGTAACTACTTTCGTCGCACCCACGTTTTCTTACCGAGGGTGATTTCCGACAGTAATGTCAAGCAAGCAATTTGCACGCCGCTGGCGTATTTGTAATCCCACATCTAACCCTGACCCTGACGACGAAGATTCTTGGAGAACATCGAACCTTGAGCTTCTTTCCAAGGTTCACACACTGGGGGCCATCCCGGACACGTCTTTCCAAGTACTCGATTCAAATTACTCCGTAAGTGATGTTCACGATACGATATGAAAACTACTCTCACCGATTCCTATGAAGGACTTCTCGTTCCGGTTGGAATGCGGCACCTTTGAGTGGCGTTGGGAAACTAACTATTTAGGCCATAAACGGTCTTCTGAGATAATCTCGAAGCATCTTATCCTTCCTCTTATTACCACGAGTCATCTAGCACTATCGTCCTCCGAGGCTTTTAGTGAGATGTCTGATATAGACGTAGAGAAGGTTTCAGTCTACTCCTTTATGAGATTATCGGATAGCGCTCAACATGATCTCAGGCTGTGGACCGAGCGGGCAGGACAGCAAGGCGAACTGTTGACACCCACATCAAGAACGCCTTATCAAAACCCCGTATGTCCACGACGATCCGACGGATTAGTGCCATGTTCAATTTTGCATCTGACCTTCGTAGGCTTCTCTGTTTCTTTAACATAGGCCAATGTGTGCATCACTCTTACGTGCTTATTTCTCCTTGTTTCGACTACAGCGGCCGTTTTCTCCACGGCGGAGAAATCAAATTTTGAACCCGAAGCTCACAGTAAACTATCCGCATCACAGATGCCGAACAAACCGCTTGCAGTGTCCCCGAAGACTGCTCTGAGCCCTTTTCGCCCCTGTATGTGATTTGCTGACTGGATATAAATGCTCAATACCCATAACTCTCAAGCGCTAGAGACGGAGCGGAAAGAATCTGATGACACGCCGGCGGACTCCGCAACGGAATCTGAGTCGGACGCTGGTGCTAAGAAGGGTAAAAGTCCCCCTCTTCTGAAGGAAAGCCGTCCCCACTCCCCTCATTCACGCATGGATTCGAGCGCACACTTGTCTCGTAATCTATCGCCAAACGTTTCAGACGTGACGGTTCCGACCGGTCCCGTTGCAGTTCCAAGTTCGGAGTCAGAATCATCGCCGGCAAGGCCAGTTAAGAAGCTAAAAGAAACCATCTCCTCGGAGGAAGATGAAGATAGCGAAACAGAGCGACGTAAGCATTTGCAGCAACTCAAGAGCGGGAATGGCCCGTCAGGAGTAAAGAGGGGTGCAAGGCAACCGATTAAACGCGGTGGAAAACGCTTCTAGTCATCAACTCTACAGGGTGACGAGAACTCGTGGAGTTTATGACACTTTTTGCCTGGTAGCCAAGTCCGGCAGGTAGCCTTCACTACTTATGGACTGCACGTGGGATTTATTTTGGTCAATATCTTCATGGTGGCGTCGTTCGCGCTTCCCAGCATGCGGGATAGGTATTTGTTCAAGGTAGAAAATAACTACTTTACAAGACAGTCTTCCACTTTCCGCTCGTCTAATTCCATAAGGCCATTTTGTTTGCACCACCGCCAACGTGTCAAAAAGGACCAAACTCATGTGGTGGTTCTCCGCTGCCTATGGAACATTTACGACGGTGATAGGATTTCATATATTAGCGGCCGACTCTGCGTTGAAACTCTTCCCTCTTGCAGTCATCGCATGGGAATTGGAATAGGTTCATGATGCGTCTGTCATCCTGTCTGATCTTTTCCCGTGCCAGCTCTCATAAGTTAGCATCGCGATGTTATATCAAGCTACTTACCTCGCCACAGGGGCAATTCGGTGCTTTATGGGTATGTTTCTGGCTAGCTCGGCAAGTCGCCGACCCACAGTCTGTCCTGTCTCCTGAGTAATAGGACTTCTTGAAACACTAGACAAGCAAGATGTCACCGCCGGCCTTGTAGTAAACAACTTGAGCACATACGCCGCAACCTCTGTACAAGTCCCCGAACCTGCGACAAAAATTCAGTATCCACTCTGCTAGACTTGAAATTGCGAGATTACTGACACTTCATATCGACACATTGTCGACGATGAGGGATGCAAGCAAGAGCAAATAAATGTGGGGAAAAGGTGAGGAAGGATGGAGTTACTTCAAAATCAAGGCCATATTATACTCATCCTATAGAGTGTCAAAGCTGGATGTGAGAACGTGAATATTGTTTTGTCACGCGACAACAGGGCCCATCGGATATAAGCCGGTTGTGCGTTGCCAGGATCTGATCCTCATGCACCTGGGGTTTAGCCCTGCACCGGCACCGCAAGATGTTCTCGTTATCATCTTTAATTATTTAGCGAGCGCCATGGACGTGAGTGATACGAGCCTCTACAGCCAAATGGAGATATGGCCTGTTCGGATTCTGTGCAAGCTCTAACACCTCCTTCACGCATTACTCCGAATTGTGTTCAGTCCAGCATCTACGTAAACTGAAGCATGCAATGAGCGGCCCGGAAGATTCAGATTGGCGGAATCCTGATTAAAATCTTTTGAACCTTGGCTACTCCAAGCGTGTGCTCATGAATAGGACCGGCACCCCGTGGACTAAATAGGCTTGGATACTGGTCACTCGTCGGATGCCGTAAATCTCAGGTACGTTCAATGACGTCCTGGTCTTTAGCTGCAGTCTGTAACAAGTCATTGCTCCCGGGATCGTGGTCATCGGAGATATTTTTCGTTAGCCAAAAGAAATGCTTGCCCTACTGATGGGTCTGGATTCTTATGTGAGAACGCGTCAATCTAGCCTCCATGCGAAGTGTTATGTACGTTTCACTAATCCCTGATGACCATGTATTTACGCTGGGCCGAAGATGTTCGCCATTGATCACATGCGCCGAATCATGTGTAATTGATGACGCTATAGTGAATTTCAAAGAGAACGAAAACAAGGCATTTGGAGGTCAGGTGCCCAGATTTATCCGGTACTGGGAAGCCAGGGAAGGCCCGTAGAAGGTACGAGGAGAGTTGGGTAATCCAGTCTTCGTAAGCACGTTATCAATTCGTCTATGATTACGAGGATGGACCTTCTCATGAGGGCATGGATCAAAGAAAAGTTCAATGAGACAGCACCCGTCTGTGAAATGTTGGGCGTATATTGAAATTGCATGCGTCTCTGCAACCCGATAGTGAGCTTCTGTGAAGGGCTTGCTGTAGCATGCATTGCGCATGTATGTTGAGCAGGTCAGCTGCCTGAATCATGTGTGATTTGAGACAATAATCCCTCGCCCGCTCTCAAAAAGAATAGCCGTGATTGATGTACAGACAGGCTCTAGACCCTGGTACGGCGCCGGTGAAGCATGGAGCCCAGAATCTGTGCCAAGGCATGCGTTCTACACGTCCCCAAGTTTCTACTGGCACGTTAATCTATAAGCCATATACAGCCTACTGGGGGCGCTCATCAGTTAATGAACCGTCAGCGGCCGATATCGTGACACGCTCTGAGATTAAACCTAAAGGGCCATGGTGTTAGGTTGTTGTTCGATCACAAACGTCCAATGGTAAATGGACATGGGGCTTGATATTTGATCCGTGGCTCACTGAGCCCGGGTGGAGATATGTTATCAGAAACAGTGCGATAAACCCGAAGAAAAATGAAAGCAAACCTTCTCAGATCTGTAAATTTATTTCCTTAATACAGTGAGTGATTAAAAGGGGATTACGCAGTCCATTCAGGCTGCGATAGGGCCTTGCACTTTCGACTGGATGGCTAAGATCCAGGCGGCCAACTCCTTGGGGCCTTTCATCACCATTGCTACCGAAATGAGGCTCGCCCACATGACACGAACGTGATTATGTAATACTTTTGATCCAATTGAGGGGTTGGGCATTGAAGCTCAATCAAATGAGCTTGAATACCGATGCAGAGAATGTTCTTCAGGTAAGGCCATGCTTCGTTCCCGTATCTATTACTAAAACATTTCAACAGGCTGCCCTCGCTCAGGCCTTCACCCCTGCACCTGCACGAAAAGACATTCCGCAAATTCCCGAAGCGGGTCAACAAAAGCACGAGGAAGGTCCACCTCAGCCCACCGGAGATTTGAGCGGAGAAAGTGCCCAGGGAACTACCTCTGACGGATGGAAGGAAGAATATGAGGCCCAGGTGCGGAAATGGCGTGCACAGTCATCGGAAGCCCGTGAAAAGGCCGAAAAGGAAAGAGCTAGGTGGGAAGCTATTCGTGCAGCCGAAGCGGAGGAGTCCGCTCGAAAAAAAACTGGTTCAAAGGGATCAAAACAGGAAGGTGCTAGCGAAAAGAAGGGTGAAAGCTCTTCCGAGATGCCCATCGTCAGTATCCCATTACCAACTCGTTTCTAACTTTGACAGTTTGTTTTAGTCAGGGACCTCATCTGACAATATGCTCCCCGACGTGATCGATACCTCACAGAATTGGGAGGATATCCACTCATCGGTCGGCTCGTCTTTCCCTTCAATGACTTTCCCGGAGCGAACAGCCACGCCTTCTCCTGCGTTACCGCCGCGGCAGACTGACGCGCCTCGGACCGCCACCCTGGCCGTTTTTGATTCTTCTCTATCTGTCCGGACTCGAATGAAGGCAGCGCTATCCTCGTTAGCTATCAACTTGCTGTTGCCTTTCGTAAATGGAGTAATGCTAGGCTTTGGGGAGCTGTTCGCTAAAAATGTCATTATTGGGTGGTTTGGATGGAAGCAGCCATCCATAGCTGCATCCAGAGGCATTGGGACATCCTCACGGCGTCAGCGCTAGCTTAGATAGGCTATGGTATTGGTTACAGGTTACATGCGTAAATTGTAAGGGACAGTGTGAGACGTTGATATAGTTTACAACCTGGCTGTCTTGGGCATGTTCCGAATTGCTTGACGTACACCGAGGTCACCTAATACATCCTCGGCTGATGTGACGACATCAGTAAGAGTGGAGACAATGGACCATGTTGCTTACCACCACCAAGAATGCTGTCAAAGGGTACAGTGCGATGATACTATATCTCAACAAATTAGCCAACCGGATCAACGTGGAAAGTATCACACCAACATGCTCAATATGGCTACCCATTCCCGTTTGAGTGATACCGCGACCACCAAATATCTATGTGAAGGTCAATTATAAGGTTGTACTTCCGCAATGAAATACTCACTTGCACGGCGTCGGCAGCTGTTATTTGAGCGGTACGCGTGGCGTACATCTTTAGTAGTCCTATAGGCCTGAAAGGTTGACACATCAGTACTGGAAGCTATCATTCTACCCCTCCTACCCTGCCAACTTCGAAGCTTGTTGTTTGTATGTCTAATAAAACGTCGTCACCTCTAGAGCACCGAACCAAGGTACATCAAGGGTCACCATATTATTCATTTGGTACGTTATGCTCTCAAGCCAGCTTTGCACACTCTCGACACGTGAAATCATGGCAGCCAGTTTGTTCCGAATGACTGCCTGGGAATGCAGGGGTTTCCCAAAAGCCTTTCTTTGCGATACCCACCTAAAAAAATTCGACGTAAGAGATGTGCTTCAGACGTACAAACCAGCTTACTGGAGACATTCTTCGACTATCATTCGTTGTGACCGGGCCGACGAACAGGTCATAACCCACCGCTCGTGGTTGAAATTGCTACGGACGGATTTAAAGAAGAAAAAAAAGAAATTAGGGGGGATAAGCTGACCTGAGAATGACGAATATGCCACCACCTTCGGGCCCCAGGGTATTCTCCAGTGGTACCTTGACGTTCTCGAAAGTTATGTATGCAGTTCCTGCCGCGGGCGACTAGGCCGAGGGAATCAAAAAAACAGAATTCGGACCCTGCCTGTTCCCAGACTACTCACATAGCTGGTTTTGATAGCTTTGGTCTCGACTCCTTCTCCACGCTCCACTAGAATGACGGTGAATCCGTTCTAAATGGATTGTTTATAATAACTTCAGAGGGATAAGGTAGATACTTACGTCAGTCTTGCAACCAACGGTGAAGCTGGGTGACATTAACAAGTATCATACTCAACGAATCTTGAGAGCGTACTAATGAGAAAAACTTGGAACAGGTGGTAAGCTAGCGCCCATTACAGAGAAAAGCCGTGCTCACGTTCCATTTGTGATCCATTTCTTCCTGATAGATTATGCACTTTAATATGAATATGTGACTAGGGGCTGAAAGAGAAAAACTAACGTTCCATTGATTATCCAGTGTTTACCATCTTCAGTCTTCTTTGCAGTAGTCCTCAATCCCGCAACGTCACTACCAGCAAATGCCTCTGAAATAGCTAAACATATTTGCTTTTTCCCCGAAAAAATCTCGGGTATGATTTTAGCCTTCAGTTCCTCGCTGCCGAAATTGAGAACGGGAGGAAGGCCAATGACGGTACCGGCCATGAGGCCTGATAACAGCAATTCAAATCACACTCAGAAAGGACACGTTAGAACCTACCATCCCCATAACCTCGACGACCACATCTAGAAATCTCTTGCGTGATAATGAGCTACGAAAGTGTTATGCCATGCAGCTTGTCAAAATACCAGATAAGTACCTCATGGAAGTAGTCGAACTGAAGGGTAACATAAATCCCTGCTTCAACTAATAAAAAAACAACACTAACCTCTTCGGGTTTTACAAGACCGTTCATCAATACCCGGCCTGAACTGGTTGTAAGTGTGACGCTGATATAGTTGATGGTTGTGAGCACCTTTCAAATGCTTTCCGGGACCCATACGCATTACGTGAAGATTTACTTTACTGTTGGTACCTTTTAGCCAAAGGGGCCGAAAGTGGTCTGAGTGCCTCTTACGCCATAGCATCGAATACGCCTTGGCTGGGAGGTTTACCATCTTGATCTCTCGCCTGTTCCGAGCATAAGATCAAGGAGGCAAGCAGTAACACCGCTTACGATGGCGTCTGGCAAGATAATGTCGTCTATGAACGTTCTTATAGCTTTGTGAAAACGTCGATGATTCTTCACAACTTTCAGACTAACAGATGGCAGCTCAGAGTGGTTGACGAACCTCAGTGTAATAGGGGCTATAATAACCATCGGATAACCATGTTGGCTCGGCGTATGGCACCTTGCTTAACTCTCCAGATATGCGTCCGTGAATGGTACTCTCCTCGCCTTCAATAACGCCAATTTGAAGGCGCTTATATTGAGGCTTTTCCAGAACCTCGTGCCTATGAAGCCCGTAAAATGTCTCTGTGGCGTCTTGGCCGGCTGGATTTTGGATAAGAATAGTTCAAAGATGGGGCAGGAGCGCTACGGACCAATATCATCGTCGTAAAAGACTGATATACCACCAGGATGTAAGTCCTTGAATTTGGTCACGTCGTACACTTTCGAGTCGATAATGATCCACTACGGAAGTAAGATACTGGTGGGGAGCCGTTTTGCCAGCAACTTACAATATCCCCGCCCTGATTGTGCTGATTGAAGGAAGGGGCCTATTAATACCTGCACGGTCGTTCCTGTAATCAAGTGCGTACCTTCGCCACTTCATCTCTTGTGAATGCCTTGAGTTGTTGAGATGTCATCGTACAGTTGTTGTCGGAGGAGCTAACGGACTGGCCTATATAAAGGCTCTGCTTGACATGTGATTAACGTAATTAACCGGTTGATTCGGGTTGATTGTGTTTGTCCTAATCCTGAAATGTGACATGGCTATGACGAGCATGTCACGAAAATTTTAGTACTTCTCAATCCCATGTAGCCACCATTGAAAATTAGTTAGATATTAAAGCCCTTGTACATTTGTCAAGGGTTCCTACTCCATCGTCTGTGAGTGCTAACAACATCAGCAAAATTCTGGTCCTGACTTATATACTTTGAGTACTTAAAGTTTATTTCATGACTTAGCTATATTATTGAGTAAGGTACTAGGTAAAATATTAAGGCTGAAAAGCAAAATAAGGCAATATGGAATTAAGCATTTCATGACTTTATGCACTGGCTGCCAAAAAAGGCAACAAGTGCTCCAAGAAAAAATAAGTCACATCTCTAGAATTCAGGTCTAGGTCCCATCACATGTGTCCTCTTCATTGGTGTTGTAACCATCATTGTGCTCAGTGCTGGTGACTCTGAGGCTGTAATGATCACTGGCAGTA
>AYNK01000824.1:0-56012 GCA_000497225.1 Amanita jacksonii TRTC168611 | reverse complement strand
GTGCTTCAATCCGGCGACTCCTAACGCCACCAGCCTAACCGCCTCGTACTGTACTCCTACGCCAGCGCCACCAGATGCTTATATATGTATAAAATCTATATTTCCGTGCTACTTCCATACGCAAGCAAAGCACGCCAGGAGCGTTGCATGCAACGCACTTGAAATGACTTTTAGGGCTGCAAAGGATCGACTTGTAAGTAGACCCGCTTTGAGACAAGCTCAGCTACTATCACTAGCCGAGATTTATATGATTGACGCGAGGAGGAAAGCACACAAGACCACGCGCGAGCGCCGAAAGAACATTATCTGCCGGGATACACATATAGGCTCTTCCTCGCAATAGTCGTCTTGGTCTTGTTGTTTGCAGTGTGTAGATAGTTGTACCAGCTCCGTGCACACACCTTGGGTTTCAACGAGCCGTCGTTGTTCATGTTAAATCTGTAACACCCTGCGAGAGCAAAACGGAAATTTCCAGGACTTTTTAAGATAGATGACAGATTGGATCATGATCCAACAGAGCTCTCCAATGGGCGGCTATTCTTCTTCCGTTTCTTTTTCTTCGCGAGCATTCCACCTTCATGTCCCCGCTCCTGAGTTTGCACCTGTTCATTGGGCTTCCCGCTTGACTGCCCAAGCTCCATCATTTCTGTCTGTGCCTGTCTCTGTGGTCGTCCAGCGATTTCTCCCACAACGGGTACGGCAGAAGAAATAGCTTCAGCCGCAACGTCTTCATGCGGCCTTTTCGAACCGGCCTGAACGACGACAACTTCTTCAACGTCTGCCCGTACATCCCCTGCCCCTCGTGGCGTCCTCGAGGCCTCTTCTTCCTCTCGCATAGCAGCAACCTCGGAAGCAGCATGATGGATAATATCCATCGAGCCTCGAGGAATAACGACCTTGGGCTCAGAAAACACCGCACGGTACGTTCTCCGCGTTTCTGGGTAGCAGCAGCGAAACGCGCTAAATTAGTCAAGACAGTGTTCAAATGAGCGGAGAAACGCACGAGCTCGGATTGTAATCGACCTTGGAGTGCTCGTCATGGCGTGGTGAGCTGCATCTTGTGGGATGCCGAGAAGCGTTAACCTACGTGACCATCAGTCAGTAAACGCGCATAAAGATGAAGAAATTCACTTACAGATTCGCAGCATCCCTTGGAGCTCTCACATCCGCCTCGTTGACGGCTCCACTGCTCACGATAATCCCTTTTCCCATGGTAACTCTGATCACATCTCTTGCAGCTGCCCACCAATTTCGTTTCGCCCCCGGACCCGACTCGGCCAATCCATTGTCGACCAAAAGAGAGTCTTGCTGGCCCCCAAGGGAGCCAACATAACACAGCTCGAAGGCAGCGCCATTTCTGAGGGCCGTCCGAACGAGGGTGTGCTTGAGGTGAAAGTTGAGCCTTGGGAGGGTAAGCGGTAGTGAGATGATGTGGGCTGTTAAAGGCGATGGGAGGGTGTGTGTTAGACATGCCAGGGAGAAACTTCCGGATGTGGTGGGTGTAAGAGAGATGAGGTCGTATGAAGAGAAAAAGTTCGTGTGGGCGTTAATCTGGAGGATATGGGTAAGAGAGAGTCGGTGAGGAATCACGGACCACTGCACGTACGAGACCAAACCCCTTTTCAGAATCTTCGTCCAAGATGATATTTAATCGTTTCAGATATAAAATCCCAGTCCTTGGCCTCAGCAGCGGGACGAGAATATCCAGAACATTTGTATTCACTTTTGGATCGAACTTTTTGTGGATTGTTTGCGTAAACGACAACACGCTGTATCCTACTGGTCATGGTCAGAATCACGAAGATAAATACATCCATTATCATGGCGCATAACTGACAATGAACAAGGAGATTGATCCGGGCCTCGATGCCAGATATCTGTGCTTCTGTGTATGGGTTGGATTTAGCACCATCATGAGGAGTTTGGGGTCCTTGTTTTGAGAGAGATTTTCCCTTTGATTTTTTAGACGATGAAGGGACAGAGGGAGTTGTGTAAGGAGGTTCAATTGGGATGTTAAGGTCAAAATACATGGCGTAGCATACCACTCATGTGTGACGTGACGTAGCTAAGGCAACATCTGCGTGCTTAACGCTGGAAATTACGTGTGGAATAGAGTATGTGAAAACAGAGTATGTGCGAATTAAAGGAGAAATAGAGTAATGTAGAAAAGAAGGATATCATGTCACGACCTGGGAATGATATGGACTGGTACTACAGCTCCCCATCTTGCCGGGGTGCAGGCAAGAAAGCTCAAAAAAGGCTCGGTGCGAAAAACAAAGTACCTCAACCCGCTCTTCCTCGCGAAGTCAAGCAAATGCCTATCACAAGCTTCCGCTTGAAATACCTGAAGGCACAGATACTCCATTCGAGTACCACGCTGAGAATATATTCGCGATGCAGCCATGTCAATGAGTGCTTTGGGATTGTCACACTCCACCCGCTCGCACCGCAAAAACAGTAATTTGGGACACAAAGGTATCGGGTTGGACGGTCGTACAGTTAGCCGCCGAAGAATGTCATCCCATCGAAACGTCGGCTGCCCAAGATCGCCGTACCGGACTGCAAACGCAGTTAGCGACTGACAATTCTCGAGCTCGAGACAACGAATGATCTCAGGTGATGAGAATGGAATATCGCACGTGGTGAACGTCTCGAGCTTGCAATCAGATCGCGTCAATAATCCGGTAACAAGGTCGACCAGTGTGGAAGAAATTGCATCGCCGTGAGAGGGAACAGCCAGCTGGAGCCGGAGCTGAACTAGAGAGGGTAAGGATAGCGCGCCGAGAATTCTGAAGTCGGTCGATGCATCTATGGCCATCAAGTTAAATCTGAGCAAGCCATGTCGGATGAAGGGAAGGTCGGGCTGATTAATAGCCAGATCACGAGTGGCGGCCTGTAAGTCGACAAGGTTTGGACAACGCTCGAGGATATCCATCACTAATTTGCACGGGGTCAAGGGTCTTATGTGGAGATGGGTTAATTTATCCCAGAGAATGGTGTCGTTAAATCGAAGAGTGGATAGACAATGATAGATATATATACTGCGCAAATTGATCCAGGAGACATTCAAGTCCATGAAGTTTCTCATCCCGTAGCCCGCTGGTAGCTCTCTTCCAAAGGGGGGAAGACCAAATTGGACGCTTTCCCAACGACTCGCATAGCGTATGAGGGTTTCCACAAACGGGTACAACGGATTATTTGCGTTCATGTCATCGATGGTATTCCCGAGCCCGTAGGGTAGATAGAGCGTCAGGGGGAGCGATCCAGAGCGCCCAACACACGTCTCAAGGAACCCCGCCTTCTCCTTCACCCGTTCCCTCGATATTCCCGGCGGGAGACAAATGGAATACTGTGTCCATAACTGCGGCGTAGCCAGTGCCACGTCGCGCCAGAATGAGGAAACGCCACAGATAGTTATGGACTGTAGAAGCGGGAACGACGCCAAGTTGCGCTTAAACCATGTGTGTAAGACTCTGTCATGGCTAAATGCAGCAAATAAGAAAATGTTGGTAAGAATCTCTGCGGGCAGGTCGTTGACGTGTCTTCTTGAAGGTGGTGGGGGTGGTGAAGGTGGCAGAGGTGGCGGCGAAGTTACTATTAGCGTCTCCGCGCCGTCTTCTTGACCGCGCTCGTACTTCTGAACAGGGCCCAGTAGCAGCCGCAAAGCAGACCACTTCTCTCGACTCCATGTCGCCACAGAGGTAAACTTGAAGGGTCGCCCGACGTGGAACATGGGCATGTTGACTTGAAACGCAATTGAAGAGACCTCATGTCTGCTTGCTGGACCTTACATGATGGTTGTATAACACTATCGTGTGGTGACTAATTTTGTGATACGATCATTGATTAAGTTGAAGTTCACGCTCACTACATCGTAATGGGAATAACACCAATGCTGGTAGATCAACGACATCAGCGATTGGCATAGGTTGAGGAAAAGATCAAACCAAGCGTTTCTAGCAGTGATTCGAACCAAATAAAGAAAGAGAAAGCTCAGCATATGAGTTGGACTCGAAGTAGAAACTTGAAGAATACAGAAAGATAGGTCGTAGGTTAAAAAGGAGTGACTGCGGGGTGCATAGTGGGAAAAAAGACAGTTCCATACTTATGTAACAACACCAAAGTTGAAGACACCAAGTATCATCATCACTCACTCTCCCAATGGTTTTGGCGGCAATGGGGGCACCACATTACCCGCCAATGCCCTGGTCGACAGAGCGCGGACAACATCCGCTCTGGGTCCATTTTCGAGTTCATCCTCAGTGGGAGGTATCCCATTCATCGTCATCCTCGATACACGAGCATCTTCTTCCTGGGTCTCTTGGATATACTCCTGCGGCGGCCGAGGCATCAATGGAGGTGGTGAAGCGATTGAAGGTGACGCTGTTGCATATGACAAGGGAGAAGTCATGGACGGAACAGCTCCGTTACTGGCCACGCTGTTCCGGCCGTTCGTATATCCATTCACATACATCGGAGGGGGCGGACCGCCGCCGCTCGCAGCCGCTACATCCTGAGCTTCATATCTTGCCCTGAGAAGAGCCTTTTCTTCTGCCGCCGTTAGGACCCGCTGTCCGCTCCCGCTAGCAACTGCGGGAGGAGGCAATGGTGCAGGGCGGCTTCGAAGAGAAGAGAAGGCAGTAGCGGATGTACTTCGTGGAGGTGTCTGGGGAGGCGTCACGGTCTGGTAATCACTCATTGTGGCGGCATCTTGTGCTTCAAAACGCTTACGAAGGGCTTCCTTCTCCGCTGAAGCATTAATAAATGGACCCCCGGAAAAAGGGGGAGGCGATGAATCGTGGTGGTTTGTTGCTCGTAGTGGTGTCGGAGGCGCAACTGTAGCAGACCCTTGCCTGGATAGGGCTTGCTGAGCTGGAGATGCAACTCTGGAAGGGGCAGTCGTCTGACTAGATAGGGCAGCAGCATCTTGAGCATCGTAGAGCCGCCTCAACCGCTCCTTCTCCGAGAGCTGCTGTGGCGCAGTCAGGGGTGCGGACTCAAATGGGGGTGGAAGGTCATTCGCTGGAGGAGGTACGACCATTGTCTGGGCTGCAGAGCCTGATGGCCCAGAGGGGTACAACGAATCGTATGGAACGAGACCAGATATGCTGGTCCCAGCAGGTTCATCGTAGTACCCAGGGTTCTGGGTAAGGTCGACGGCCTTCTTCGCCTCCTCATACCTTCGTACAGCAAGCTTTTCTTCTTCAGCTGTCATATACCCAGGTGCCTTGGGGGGTTTTCCCGGGGGAGGAGTAGAAGTCTGTGCCCTGGCCATAGCAGATAAAGATGGTGACTGCTGCCTGGCTGTTTCATTCTTCATAGCTGAAACAGCCTGAGAATACATCATCGCGGCAGCTGATGGTGGTTTGCTGGTGGACGAAACTTGACTTGGGTCGATGGAAGCTGGAACTGAGCCGTGACCCTGAGTCCTAGCTACGGCGGCTTGAGCGTTTTGGAAAAGCCTCAATTTCTCTTCCTCTGCAGTAGGCCAGGGCGAGTTGCGGCTAGGGGGTTTTTGTTGCGGGGGTGGGGTCACAGAAGTGGCGACGGGAGGTGCCTTAAAGCAGAGGTCAGAAAAAAATAAACGTTAACAAAGCGAAAAACTCACCGATGACTGTTGTGGAGATGCAGTGCCGCCCTGGACCAATTCCACCCGTGCCCTGGCTTGTTCATATCTCAGCTTCTCCTCTGAGGCAGAAAGCCAAGCATCTGATCCTTTGCGTTGGTGCTGGGACGACTGGGGCTCTTCAGGGATTTCAAGTGGCAGAGCATTGGTAATTGTAAATCGATGTATTTGAGGTGAACGGGATGAAGCCGAAGGCGGCCTCTTACCTGTTCCTATTGTCGCTTTGGCAACCCCAGGCATTGACAAGCCACCAAATTCGTCTGCATCCCTCATCGATTGCATGCTCGTCTGAGAATCCGTTACTTGATGAGTTGGTCGCCTGCCGGTGTCCTCAACCCTAGAGATACCGGCAGTCGAGGCGGGATATGTATTGTATGCGTTTTGGTTACTGGTTCCATAGGAATCTATTCCGGTTCGGTTTTGAGTAAGGGATGGTGAGTTTAGGCCTGGACGGTCCTTGATAGGCTCCACGTGGGTGATACCACCTGGTCCAGGGCCAGGAATTACTGATAAACCTGGGGCAGGACCTATTCGTCTGCAATATGTGTGTGTGGGTAAGTAAAAAGGGGAAATATGATCAGGCCCTTTACCTCATTGCTTCCAAAGACACCGCCCTGGAGTACTAATAAGCGCATGGCTCTAAGAAATTGTTAATTGTACATTACCTTTGCCAATTGGAGATAATAACTGGTAGTTCAATAACAAGAGGCAGCCCTGCTCCTAGGTGGGCTTTTACCACCAAGACGTATGTGATATCGATATGCCGCGCAGCTGTTAAAGTGGTATTTGTATGGGTCGCGGACAACATGCAGAATAAGTCCTGCGTCGCTTGCATACCACCATACATGGGCGTATTGACTTGGAACTTGTTTTCACTGACAACCGTCGACTTCGTCGAGGCCTCGCCTTTCTTTCCAGCTACGTATATATGCCCCCGATACGTGATTGTCTCCTTGAGACTGATTTCAAAGCTTCGTAGCATGACCGTATGGGTGGCCTCCGACTTGATGGTAGCTGTGACCGCCATTCGGTCTCCAGGGCCATAACAGCTCTGATTGCGGTCGACGGTCAGCTTCATCTGATCTTGGGTAACATGTCGCGATTCTGGTTGGCAATAAACGGGCCACGTGGAATGAAGATCGTGTTTGTCTATGATCACACTTGCTAACGTGGTTGTGAGGGCATGTTTTCGCTTTCGGAAGAAACTCCTGAAAACGACATTTTTAATATGACATGTCACAAATATATTAATGAGGGTTGGATATGTATTACCTTTTGCCCTTGGTGCAAACGGTGGCAACCAATTCGTACTGGATGCCAGCTGTGGAGTACATGTGAGAATCCGGTGGCATTGCTGGACGTATGATCCAACACACCTCGCTGTTCCAACTGCAAGCTGGGTGGGACAGCCTCTGGGATGCGTATCGAGAATGGGAAATCTCGCTATTGACAAAACCAAGAAAATAGTGAGCGATAAATGACGAGGCAAAGACGGCCGCAAGGTTCAAAAAAAAACTACCTACCGCGTGC
Source organism: Amanita jacksonii TRTC168611 (assembly GCA_000497225.1). Classification (NCBI taxonomy): domain Eukaryota; kingdom Fungi; phylum Basidiomycota; class Agaricomycetes; order Agaricales; family Amanitaceae; genus Amanita; species Amanita jacksonii. Next base: position 48,856 of record AYNK01000824.1, on the reverse strand, counting down.
AATACCTCATATTCAGCCCCACCGGATGTCCAGAGTGTAACGGTTCCAGGCCCAACAATATCGTAGAACGTGTTGCCCGCACCACCACCAGGAAGTATCTCTACTTTCCGCAGCTCGACCTTGACCCATTGCGCCTTAACTCCTTGTGTAGGTACGCGGACTTCCAGAGCCTAAAATTAGAGGATATCAGTGAAAATCGGAGCTGGAGCGCGGATTCGAAGCAAGCCAGACTCACGCCTTTCACTGCTGCTTGGGGCCTATCTGAACCATTTGGAGGGATTCCAGGATAACCTAGGGATGGGGAGTGAAACAATCGGTGGCCAATTTGCAAATAGGTTGAATGCGCGCCCACCTGAGACAAAATCGACGTGCGGAGGGGGCCGTAGGGTTCTATAGGAGGAATGAAGGGTTGGTAATATGAATAAGGTGGGTATGCCTACAGCTGGACCAGGGACATGTGTCTCCCGCGGCCTGACAAAGAGAAGACAGAGGGAGGGGAAGTGATGAATCAAGACAAGCGTGTCAGTAGCAAATGCTCAGCTCCAGGGGCATGGAGTTCGAACGTTGCCATCTACGGTTACTGCCCTGATGATGGATGGCTGTGCCCTCCCATAAGGGATGTCTGCCTTGTGTCTTGTGTCAAATTATACCACATGCATAAGTACCATTCAGAACTTGAATTCTTTGCCCTTCTTCCCATCCTTTTCTCTTTCCATCTTTTGTTTTTTCTTTGCCATCTCTTTTGCCACCATATCTGAGAAATCTTCCTTCGTCCCGGGAACGCCCGCACTACCCCTCGCGTTAGCATCGTATTTACGCCGCAGCTCCTCTTCTGATATACCCTCCAATTCACTCGCGTCAAGCGAGATATCAACGCCGTTCCTCCGCTAAAATACAAATTAACATCACCAACCTGACACGCTCCCTGAAACCCATACCTTTGATGACCGTTCATCTCCGAGAACCGGGATGGAAGCGTTTGCACCCGTTACGGCACCAACATCGTAACCGCGATCACTTCCCATCAGGCCACGAACAGATGTCTGCCTCTCGGGAACAACTTGATAGAGTGATTTTGGTCCAGACTCCGCCGCCTCTGATACACTCCTTTGTGAACTCTTCCGCAGCTCCAAGAAGTCTGGCGTCTCCAAGCCACCAGCAACAGTAGACACGACACTGGCCATACCCGAGGGCGTTTCCAAACCAGAAGGCGTCTGTAGACCATCTGCGGGTGTCGGTTCAACGGTTTCCTCTTCCTCCTCTTCTGATTCGCTTTCTTCCTCTTCCTCTTCTGTAGATCGGTGGTTAGACACTGAATGTCAATAGAACCCACAAACACCGCACCTTCTTCCGGCTCTAACTCTCCCCACAGCTCTTTGTCGACAGGCTCTCCAACCTATGAGGAACTGTCAACCCAAACGACATTCTGGATAGATAAAAAAAACACACACACATTGGTATCCGTTACTTTGGGTAGCACACCAAACACATCACCATACAACGGACGGTTGTATTCATCAAGCGGTGGTTTACCCCACCCGCCAGGATGGAAACCCCACTGAGCACTAAACAGAAGGTCATAAGCCATATGATTAACAAGGCACAATCAAGTCACGCACCCTTCTGGAATTGGCGCATTGAGCCCAGGTATCCGTAGTGTCGGGTAACTGGGCGGTGGCCCAAATCGTTGCATGCTGATCAACCAAGGAGGAGGTGCTAATGGAGGGATAGATAGAGCTTCTACCAGTTCAGGTGACAGATCACCGGGCCTTTTCTCCTTCAACTGTGTCTCAAATTCTTTGCCTTCGTAGTACCTAGTAGATACAGCTTAGCTTTAAAATACACGAGATGCTGTAAGGTTGACTCACATCTCACCAAATCCTGTAACCGGAGGCTTTGTCTGGTACTTGAAGAAGGCATCATGCAGCTTCTGGTAGTCGATATCCATCTTACCCATCTTCGGCTGCACTCTCTCTCTTGTTTTCGCTTTTAATGACATGTTCGCTTCCTTTTCTTTGATAGCATCCCTCATCGCCGCAATACCCGTGTCAGCAATGTACGCCGGTAACTGGAAAGGCGGCTTCTCAATACCCCTCTTTCCTTGCAGATAGTCCCTCTTCGCACTCCAATGGGTCGGTATTGGAACCGTATTCCTGTAGCTCTTCATATGCATTAGAAACCGAGGGTCTGCTGCCGTTACATCCGTCCATTCCACCAACTCAGGCTTCTTGACGACTTGCTTGAGCTGGGAAATCGTCATCCTCTTCAACTTGCGCGCTTTCTTCTTTGACAGAGGTTTCTTTTCAGTTTCAGAGTCGCCTTCAGATTCCATATCATCGTCTGAATAGATAACTTCACCCTTGGTGGGCTCCTTCTCTTTCGTCTAACACGCATGGAGTCCGTGAGTCTTGGGCCTGAAAGCGGAGAAGGTAACGAGCGGGACGCACAATTGTTTCCTCTGGAGGGAGCTGGAAGCGAGCAAAGACGTCGGAGAATGCTTCGAGGGCAGTGCCTTTGACATCCAACTGCTCAGATACGTACTCAACATTGGACGAATCCTCATCATCCTCTATCTCCATTTTCATATCCTCATCACCATCTTCTGTCTCTTGATCCGTTTGCGCGCCATTGGGTCCTCCATTCTGTTGCTGCAACTAGAAAAACTTGGACAAGCTGTGCTGAGAGTGCGAGGATAGGAAACGCACAATTTTCTTTTGCTTATTCTTAAGCCTACGCAGCTGGTTCTTGGACTTTATCTTTCCGTTAATCTTAAGTTTTATGTCGCCGTTGACAGCGGGTGCGACATCAACCTGAGCGACCATCTTGGTGTTCAAGACGTGAGTAGGGCGTGTGAAGGTCCCTACCTGGATTAGGCAATTGCTGAGATGCCTCACACACTGATTGTTCTGAATAGTGCGACTCTCACTTAACGTGCGTACGGAAAGGCCAGGAAAAAAAGGCGTGGGCTACGAAGGAGCCTACTGTAGATTGCAACAATCTCTTTCCCAGGGATTCTTCACCATGATAAGGCTTTTTATCAACATCTGTCAGGTATGTCAGCGCGGGTTTCCGTGAGCTTGGTCGATCCCGCACTTTTTTAGCTTTTTTACAGTGTATCTCCTTGGAGGTGGAGGTGATACTTGTGTCTAACGACATATATATGCGCCTGTAATCTAAAAGAGCAGTAATGGAAGATCCATCTGCAGTGTCCTACCCCTTCTAATCGACAAAGCAATGGCCACACGAGGAGGTCCCGAGGAGGCAATTATTCAAGTTGCCAAACCCAGATGTAGAAGCGATCCCTTGTTCATACGTCTTCTTTTGGACTCCCCCAAACAATTTGGTGGGAGTTATCTGGGAGTGGAAGTGTTCCATGCATCAATGGGAAATGCCAGGGTTACTATTTTGAGACTAGACCGAACCTTCAATGCGTCAGGGTGGTGTTGACAAAACAATTGAATGAGCCGAGAGTCTCATTTGAGACGCATTCACACCAATTTGAACGTTATCCCGAGGCCCCCGCCAGGACTCGCGCTTATTGCTATCTTTTTGGTAATTTCTCTCTCCTCCCCCCCTCGCCCGTTACCCGCTGGTTGCACTCCCAAAGCTGAACAACTACCTCAGATTTATGCACTATGGCGGAGCATGCCCCTTGCTTGGTTATGGACCACCATCCAAAAATCACAAGGAATCAGGTCAAAAAAAAAAGGCAACCCAGGGCGTTAAAGGTTGAATCGAACGCTCCGACCTCACTTCCTCTAACATCCCACCTAACATGCATCCTGAAGGAGGATTGACGGGAACGTTGATCCTCACAACAACGTGGCTTTTTATAACGCCACAGGGCACATCCGAGGTCTCGCCCATCACTGGGAAAGCGCCGTCCCACACAGATCCAAGTACGTCCAACCTGTGTACCCGGAAGCAGCTATGAAACGCTTTATCCTTCACAGCGCCCTAGCTTCGTACCCCACAACTGCGCATTTCTATCGTCTTATGGGGAGGCTGCTCTGCTGCCTCTTGTATACCTCTCAGAGAGCCATATCATTTCTTTCGTAAGGACCTTATTTTGGCCGCCGTATAACACCTGCGGCGGGAGTATCTGTGGTAATATGATGATGCGAATGGATGATAACATCCCATGGAGCCACGATCCGCCCTCAAAGGTGCATGCACTGCGCAACCAGCCCATCAATCTCTACGGATTTGGTCTCAATTGCAACTCTTCCTGTAGAGACCTTTTCCAGCTGCCGAAAGCAAGACGAGAATCGACCCCGACTAGGGTTGCATACTGACGATGTTGGAATACGCACATTACCGGCGGAAGGGCATCAACTCCGAAGCTACGTTGTACTGTATGAATCAAAGTTCACCAAGATGACAATATAATTTGTACTCATTTACGAATACAGCGAAGCTGGGCTTCGGACCGTTCCTTCCGCCGAAACAAGCTTATACACTTGAGCGGGATAGTCCCTGATACTGATTACGTTTATGAACGGGAACGATTCCTTGGACCCGAATTCCGCTGAAAATCTTGTCTGTTTCCCTTTATATGTTAACGATCGCGCCCCAGGGTTAATGCCACACGTGGGATCTAATTAACTGACTCATGTTTGTCTCCGCAGCGAGGCGCTGACGTTGATTATCTGATACCCGAGTCCGGAAAGGATTGATAATTGATGCATGCCGCAAGAATGCGCAACGCACAGATGACATCAGCCTTTGGAGTGAATTCTAGATTTCTTCTCCACCATCTTCGCTTCGCTGCAGAGCGCCGAGGCGAGATTAACATTGGCAGCCGTCACATACGACTGTTTTCACACTCGTCAAGTTGTTACCCTTCGTGATGTCAGAGCTGTACGGAATAGCAAACTTATACAAACGTACGTTTCATTGACGAGGTGAATGTGTGAGCAATTTGGGACAAGGGCCACGGGCAAAGATTGCAGGAGAAGAAACTTTGAACCCTTTGACATGGGTGTGTGATTTAGGGGCAGCAGCAGCGTTGGTAGCGAATAGAGGTGCGACGTAAACAGAAGACGAAAATAATTGGCTAGAAGGCTTGCAGCTTCGAAACAGTGTAACCGACATGCGGAATGTACGGCATCTTACCAGGGACAGACTGATGATGTTCTGGTGGGAACCCGTCATGTTCGTGAGAACACCCTGATTTGGGTCTTGATAACAAGCCCTTAATATAACCAATCTGCTTGAGCAAGACCAATCAACAGCCGTTCATTTGGAATTTTGTTTCTGTCGTTATCGCTTTTACTTCGTCTCCTCTACATTCTCTCCTCCATACTCGGTCTTTCCCGTACATTGTCTCCGCCATTGAAGCGAGAAGGAGCATCGCTCGCACGCGTTGTCCGGGTAATTGAACATGATATCGGTGTTTTACACATTCAGGCATGCTTTCAGGTACACGTGAGTCAGATAACCGAATAAAGTCAAGGCTGTAAGTGTGGCAGCCTTCCGCAACAGCCACGTTTTGATTCAGAAAACAAGTGTCTATTGGTGTATTGCTAGAGGAGTGAAGAACCAGATCAATCAACAGTCTTGGTATACAGATGAGGCTCCCAGTTTGTAGCTAGTGGTGTATGTTTACAATAAAGAATAAGGATATAATAGATATATCTATGGAATAACGGTGCAATTTCTGTGACATACACGTCACAATAAGCACACAACTACAAATGAACTTGGCAGAAAAAAAGGAGGGTGAAGGCCGTCTAGGACGACAGTAAAGATCAGATACAGGTGGATCCTGTATGGGTATATGAGGAAGGGGGGCAGAAGCCATTCAACGAAAACGGATAGCTAAAAGGCATTACCAAGGATTCGTCAGCAGAAGAGCTGTCCTCCTCCTGTGCACTTTTTCCAATGTCTAGTAAGCGAGTCCTTTCTTGAAAATCTTTTCCCGCAACGACAGGCATATCTAGGCTCCGAATGCCTGAGGCTTTCGTGGTGCCTCTTCATGTCCCCTAGCCTCGTCGTCTCGTGTCCGCATTCTGTGCAGCGGTACCGCCTTTCCGTTGCGGTGGAAAGTTCCTCGTAGGTGGGCGCGCCGCCGGACGTGTTGGGGTAGGACGCTGCGAAGTTGTTTTCAGTACTATGAGTACTGTCGGGTGATCCAGGGACCGCCATGTCTTCTCGCAAAGCGATCTGCAAGCCTGCAACACCCAGTGCACCACTGCCGTACCCCTGACCAGCCGCGCCGCAGGACGTCGCATAATGGTCCTCATGTTCATGTAGCGGCATGTATAGGTCGGCTCCCTGGTATCCCGTCCTTTCCCGGCTTCTATGCTGGAAGCCACCCTGAATATGACTCCCGTGATGGACTGGATAATCGGTGGGCGTGGGATAAGTGAGATCGAACTGCAGGGGTGAGTCAAATTAGTTGTGCTTGTGATAAATATCATAGTAACCGCACTCACATATTGCGAAAAGTGGGCACCATTATCCCAAAACCGTGTGTTTGAGTTCCACTCGCCGTGAAAGACAGTGGTGGCCGGCTTCGTATAGTACATGTCCAGGTCCTCTGTCGCACCTTCCGAGATGTAGAAGTCGAAGGTGTCGAGCCCAGGTGCAAGGAAGCGATCACTAGGAGCGGAGAAGGCTTCGGCCACGAATGGGGCGTACATGACAGAGAGGGGATAGAGAAAGAGGATGCGTGAGCCGCCTTTTGTATTCCCCAAAGCACCGATCAGTTGGATCTTTTCAGCTGCCGAAAATCCTTAAACTACTATCAAGTCATGCTCTCCGGATGAATATTAATGGACACTAAGGTTTCCTATGCAAGATATCAGATAGATCACGGACCATTTCCCGATATGATAATGACATAATCTATAATCTGTAAGTTCAACTAGTGCGTTATCGTTCGTCTCTCACGTCCGTGTATTTTGGTCATTGTGTCGCGTTTTTGTCGGAATACAAGGTCGCCTTCCATAGCATCTGCACAAGCGTTATCGCAGCTGCAATAGCTAGAGGACATCTGCATGAATCATGTTTTCGAGGTCTCCGAGCTCGTTGGGGAATGCATGTATTAGGTTAGACTCATTGTCCATGTCAACCCTTTATTCGGGTCCTTTAGTTTGATTATTCGCTAGGTGGAACATCGATCGAGGATACTCAGAAGCTTCTTGATTCTCGTAATATGGACCATCATTTGTGATGCGTCTTCACTAGGCTTCTCTTCTCCACCTTCTGGCTCAGTGTAGCCGACATCCCATTATTCTTCATTTTCTGGTATGTACTGTATGTATGTACATAGCTACAAACTGACCCGCAAGCACCTTACGTTTTGCGTGGTCCCCCTGACATCCCGTGATCCACAGATGGGAGAGGCGGCCGTGTTCTACAATCCAACAGATTGACTATCAGTATGGCTGGGAGATTTTATCCGTGAGCCGGATTTGGACAAGTCAGGCTTACACAGACAAAATTCTGTGGCGCGCGGAAAAGAATGCATGCGGACGATGAAGTCAACTAAACCGGCAATACAAGCGGTATATTCTTTTTACCTTAGGCCTGAATTAGATTCCAATCGAACAGGGGATCTAGCTTGAAAAGCTGTGGTGGGACCGGTGCCGGCGAGACCACGTGAGAGTTTTGGGGAAACGGACATTGCATTCCTTTGATGCCTCGAGGCATCACGATTAGATGCAATTTTCCTATTACCGACCCTCAATTATCAATGGTCGGGCTTTACTCAATTTTTTCGTGAATAAAAAACCAAGCTTATCTCGGTATCCCTATCTTAATGACTGACAGACCGATTGATCATTGTCCTGTTACCGTTGAATTGGGAACCGGGGCGGCATCGCATGTGTAATGGAGCGACTCCAGAACCAGATAAGAAGACATCCGGAAGAGCGAATTCGCGTCCGAAATAAAGATCCTTCTAGGCGATGAATGACTCGTGAAATCCAAGTTGCACCAGTACTATGCACGAAATCTCTTCGTCAGGGTGGCAGGACTTATGATTAATACATTACGAAGGCAAACAGGCTCGTCGTATCGCATGTTCTCTTCCTTATTTGGCTCATTTTCTACTTCGGATGAGTGGAACATGTTCTTGAATTTTTGTCGCCGCAAGTACGAACTCGTTCAGGGGCGAAATGTTCGCGACTTTCCAAAATTCGCTCTAATCCCTCGGTTCTATGTGTCCACACCCGGTGCCACAATACTAACACTTTCCACCTTCCATCGAATATTCTCCCCGGTTCAGTGTTTTACACATTGATGTGGCGGCGGCGGGCTTACCTGTAGCATCTATCACCGCCGCAGTCGGCGGAACTCCATTCCGCATGTGATGAATGTATGTGAGATAGCCAAGTTGACTCATTTACATTCCAACCTTTTCCTGAAGGCACCCGAGCGATGACATGATGACAGCTGGTAATCCGAGAACAGAGGAAGCGATGCGGCGAACTAAAGGCAAGTGAACTTGGCCGGTTCCTATGACGTCAGTTACCTCACCTCACCCGTGCTAGTCGCTGTTCCAAGATGCTGCAAGCTACCACTCACCAATGTTCATCCGATTGAAGAACAGGGAACCGGCTACCATCTCCGTATTGTCTGCTAAATTGTTCTGCCCCCTTCTCTCCCTCCCCGTTTATGATAGGACCAAGACAACGTGGATGGTGGGCGAACATCGGAAATTCCATGTAATCGGCGAACTTGGGGCGGGTCGAGAACTTATCCAGAGCTTGTTGAAGCGAGAGGAAAGTAAGAACGAGGGTATACACATTTTTTATAGCTGGGTGCCACTAATGAGTGTGTAGGTGTCCCCAGTTCTTGTAATGGGACTTTTTTCGATCAAAATGTCTTTGTTAAATATAAGTTCGTGCCGCCAGGCTTGAAATCCCCAAAACGAGTACCTAAAGCAGCGTCTTTGTACAACTGATCCGATACGCCGTTGCACATCGACTGAAGGAGCAGTCAAATTGAATTCGTAGGCCTCGTGGCCGACCTCGATTTCCCACTGTTACTTCCATCAAAATTGGTAACCAAGCTCCGCACGACAGGATTTGAAAAATTAACTATCCAGGGTTATCAGGCGATCTTGCTTTCTTATTCTGCCTCGATATATTACGAAAGCCGTATGAAGGCCGGAATCCCTTTCTCTTGTCCACTCAAAAGCGAGGTCAAGTACAACTCCATAACGCAGATGTCGTGCTCTGCGTGCCCTTTGACGTTATAGTATGGAATCAAATATCATTGCTTCCTCGAGCACCTGGCTGATGATAGAGAGGTCGCATTACTCCCAGATTTCATATAACTCTCATATGTGGTGCATTCATCAAGATTGCTTACCTCATAAAGCCGCGAACTTAATTGATTGATACTTTCTACTCGGTGTTGGCGTGCTAAGATACAACTAGCCCCCCCCAGAAGAAAAAAATTGGCCACTGGGGCGCATTATCCATCTGAAATCTGTAATCATGATACAAGCCGCCGTCAACGCAGATAATACTGATCCGAACATCACCCGGCGTCGGAGTTTTGCACTCCCATGCTGGTAGCGGAGTAAAATCGGTTGCTTCGGCTCCGTCGGCCCGAGAGTGAGAAAAAGCTTGTTCCATTGTCCTTTACAATTTAAACAAATCAAGCTGCCTCATTGCAAACATCGACAATGAGGCTCAGGGTCATTTCGGATGGACTTCAGGTGCGGCTCAATCTAACCAACCTTCGTGCTCGTTTACAAGATATGGCTAATTCAATGTTGGGGATTGGCCTATAAGAGCCACTGATGACGGCACGGGCTTTTCCAGGCTGCCACTTCGAGCTGTATTTGGGTCAGTATCGGGGATTTGATAAGATACAATGCCACCCCAGATTGGGTGCATCTATATGACTCGCTTCTTCTTAAATCCAGGGTGAAGATTTCCGATAACCCCCCGATACTTGAAGCGAGGTGAGGCGCGCTTACCAGACATGGGAGTTATGGTAAAGATAACAAGTAGGAACAGAGTTTAATCCTTGTGAATGGAACCTTGTATACAGGAACCGGGTAGAGCTGTGATATCCATGTGCGCCGGGATGGATTTACCAAGGGCCGACGATGCAGACAAGGCATTGCGAATGGAAGCACATTGATAAGATCGTGTGATTTTATTCCCCAGAATGGCTAGCGCTCGCGCGGACTGATCCGTTCCCATTCCCCGCTCACGGCCGTCACACGCTGTCACCACCAACCCATCCACCAACTTGCCCGCAACCCATATGCTACCGTCCACGTTCAATAGTCAAGCGGCCATCCCAGCTAGTGGTTATCTTACTCCAGATCCATTTTTGAACACGCAGACAGGGACCGGGTCAAGTACAGATCAGAACTCTCCAGAAATTTTCAGACAAAACATACAACTGGTGCAGCAGCAGACAATGCAAGTTCAGAGCCTAGCAAGGAGCGCATTGGCGGGGATGTAAGCTTTTGATCAAGTTTGTTTTTAACAACCCCCATAGTGTTTACCCACGTAGACAAAATGCTTATCACCCTGGAACAAACCCTTCTCAAACCTCAGCAGATCTAATTAATCTCAAACAATCAATTCATATCCTTCTCGAAATGATGCGCCAATCTGGTGTTGGCGCCCTTCCCTTGCTCGAGCTTCCAGAACAGTCTGTAACTGCTGTCGGCCCTACCATACCGTCGACCCTCGACATCGGGTCTCCAAGCGGGATTGCAACGCAGGCTGTTCAGATCCCGAGCGAGGAAAAATTGATGGAAGACACGATGAATGGGATAAAGGTTCTGTTTGAAAGGCAGAAACGGAGTCAGGATAGTGCAGCCGTGGTTGGAAACCTACTGGGTGGCACCAGTGGGACTCGGTGAATCCTGCTGCACTAAACAATATGCCGGAGTGCATTACGGAAGCCGCCCGCCCCACTAATCTTCGATCCCTCACACGCGTTTCAGCCTCTTCATATCCGACGTCAAGCTGCGACAATGTAATACCACTACTTGGTTACGTCAACTCATTATCCCCATTCAATGCGACTTGATTAATGATTAAGAGAAATTCGGGTGCGTTTAAGCCTCTCCGTACCATATCACATAGCTCATACGAAGGATGCGTGTAGAGAGGCGATACTAGCTATGACGACATGGCAGAGATATACTTTCAGCGTAGGAAGATATCTACCCCCCCCCCCGCTGCATTAAGGGCCAAGCGGGGAGCTACATTTGATGCTGTGCTGGACAGAAGCGAGTTTATGTGATCGGATGTTGAAATCATATTGAGAGCATGGGCGTTTTGGCATATTTATACAAAACAAAGTATGATAGCTACTAGAACATTTTGGCATCCACTTCCTCGAGGAGCTTCGGGTGTTTACGATAGATATACAGGGGGGTTTAGGAATTGTGCGGAAGTTGGTGTAGGGAGCATCACTGCCCGACATTTCTTCTGATGCCTCTTAAGTGAGAAACGTCTAGTATAGTGTTTGCCACATAGACATGCATAGCTAGGCGACGAATGCCTTCGGCTTTCGTGATGGCGATTCAGGTCACCGATAGTTTTGGTGGTTTTCCCGCACTCACAACGATATCGCTTCCCCGCGGTGGTATCCAACACTTCCACGTTAGGAATGACTCGTCGCTGTGTGCTGGAGGGCGTCGAAAATGTCCGCTCCCTCGTGATCGAAAGACGGCCGAGGGGTGAATGGGGTGAATGGGGTGTAAACACGCCTCCCGTTCGCGTTGCGGTTTCTTGAACGATGCTACCAAAGTTGGCATAATCAGACTGCGGCTCGATTGGTGAGACGGAGTCGGCGCCTGGCCATCCCGTAACGACTCCGTTTGTGGCGTGGAAACTTTCCGGAGTTATGGGGGAATAGTAGACATTATTGATCTATAAGGTTGTGAGTTAAGGTTGTCTAACTGTGGATCCGACACTTACCGGTCGATCCAGTTGGGGACTAATGGAATAGTGCAGGAATGAGTCCGGGGTTTCGGGGCTTAGAGGGGTAACGGCACTATTTCTGTTCGTTTGAATAGTACTGCAGTCTGTCTGAAGTGGTGGAAGGTGTCTCCTTAGGTCCGAAGCGAGGCCTGAATATGAATACGCTTCTGTCAAGAAGGGAGTATTCGGCGCGGCCATTTTTTTCGGACGAATGAGAGGGGGGGAGGGGGGTTTTTTGCAAGATGCTGCTCTTGGGTTGCGCGAGCTTTATTTTATGTGGATCCCCCTTTGGGATATGTTGCCTCTGAACATTGTACCCTTTCTGAATGTAGTTTATCAAGGCCGTGTGGAGTACTAGTACTCCTCCAGGATCCGGTGAGCATATTGAGCCACCGAACGACTTGATTTGTGCACAAGAATATCAGGCTAGACCTGTTCGGGAAAGTCAGCACGTATGGAGAAAGCGGATATACGTCGGCATTCAGACATGAGCGGTGACCAGACACGATGATGGGCTCGTATGCGCTTTGTAACGCGAAAGAGACACCAAATATAGCATGCGCCCCAGCGTAGTGCAACTTGAAATAGCTTTGGTTAAGTGCAGGGCACCAGATACATACTCCATTGTATAGTTTGAAGGCTTTTTGCTGTGCCCCAGTCCTGTGCTGGGTCTATGAAACTGTGACATCGCGTTTGTGAGATCTAGTGAGACAATAGCTCTGTTCAGACTCGGAATAAGGTTTTGGGTAAGTTGAGTATTTCGAGCCATGGGCGCGATACTAAATCGACCGTTTTCAAGTCATTATCGCGTCTGAAATCCCAATCTAGTATTCGGGTCGATTAGGATCAGGATATGCGGATTTGTATTTTTGGTGTCCGTGCACATCCGGCAGAAGAAATATCGGATGAATGAGGTCACGTACACACACACTGCATTGCTGTATTGCTCGCGTCGTCATGGACTCGAATGTGAAACTGAGGGCCAGTAAGTGGACCGTCCATTACAGTCACTGCAGGAGCTTGACGCTACTACCATGCGTAGCGCAACAGTCAACAAGCACAAAACTTCGTCTCGTCTAGATGAGCCGAATTTGAACACATTGACGTCCATCGTCCATTGCGATGATCCGAACACAATGTGCATCACGTACCGTCCATCAATACCAACTACAGAATGCACATATGTATTACACGGCAGAATAAGTCTACACCGGATGATTCAATTGGTTAGATGAACCCACGATTAGACCTTTAGTATAGTGCCATCATGTCAAAAGCTTGAACAAGGAAAGTCAGGGGCCAGCATTACGACGTCATGTGAGACGAGGAGGCTAGGACAGCTATGTCGAGCGTGGAATTTTGTTATATTTGCCATACCGCGGCAGTGCCTGAAACACAGCCTACTTCAGGTAAGAACCGAAAAACGACGAGCCTGCTCTGGCGCACGTAGTCTTGAATACATCGTGGAAGCAAGCACTTTTCATACGACTATATATGGCGGTGTGATTGAGATATCGTATCTGCGCTGTTGTATATCTGCAAATACATGGTTCAGAAAGGTGGCTCAGGGCACAGAAAGTCCATAAGTTAACTACCTCACATAGGATAAATGGAGATAGCACTTACAGGCTATAATGGGCACCCGGCCAGAAGGAACGCGAGTTCTCAGGTCCCAATCCCTTCCAGCTGCTCTGTGCCTTTTTAGACTTCATACCGTTGGTAAAGGTGACTTCCTGCAGTGTTCGGGGAATTAGTAGAACAGCACTTGCAACAGAGCTGGCGGATTGTACCCAGCAAGACAAGAGGGAGTGACACTAAAAAAAAGTCGAGTTGAACAATATGACAGGGATAACCTACCGAATGCTATTGGACATTAGTGAGCTTGGTGGCATCCTACTTCCCATTGAAGCCACACCTGGCTCTAGGCGCCATCTATGTAAGCCACCTTTCCTGATGGAAGAACAGGCAGTGATCCGGTGCTCTCCTGTTGAGCTTCTTTAGCGGAGTACGGAATCGGTCGATCCTATATGGAAATGGTACTATGGCCAGAGAAGAGATCCCCGCAGCAGGTGGAAAAGCTATCCGTGGCGATGTGCACAGGTATGACATGTGACATGTGAAGCTTGAAGCTTGAATCTACGTCGTCGTGAAAGTTCACAAGTGTAACTTACTTCACTTTTTCAGTACAGGAAGAGATAGGATAGGCCGGAACTGAATTATCCGACAAGGCTACACTTATCCCAAGCACCAGTCCAGCCAATAACCTGTACTCTTGCACATAGCAATTTCGCTCGCCCGCTCGCCAATATTGACTATACGCACCGTGAATTCTTCTCATGGTCATAGGTTTTCTCATTATCTTAGTGCGTACTGGAAACTGTACTCCCATTTGGAAGCCTTAACGCGGGCTATGCATACCTGACAAATTTATCCCTATATTTAACACCGCAACAAATGTGATGGCGTGAGTGATGGCGACGTGGCGTGAATTGAGATGCTATGACACATACCAGGCTGAGCGGGTGGCAGGATAGGTGACTTGGCTTCTGACCGAGCCAACGAGTGTCTCGCCGTTTCGGACGCGCAGCTCTATTGATCCGAGTTGTATACAGATGTTTGGCTCACAACAATTCTGTTAGTAAAGGTTCCAAGTTATTTCCGACCTTTGCAGGTGGACAATCGGTGCGATTGAGGCTTCTCAAAAGTTTCTCTGGCGCATTCAAGACTGTAGTGGTAACCAATCTCGTATGAACCTGAATTTTTCCCGCATTGACGAATCTCTCTCATGTTTCAACTTTAGGGGTGACACATCTCTAGGACAACCATGGCATCTTCGCATGAAATTTGCGTAATAATGACGCTGGTTCCACAGCTACCTTCCAAAATCAGACGAGATCACTGGAAACTATGGATACCCGTGGACGTTTCGGAGGGGGGGTATTAACCAATATTCCCGCTTGCCACAAGAGCTAGGCTACCTCAATCAATGTATAGTGGAAACCCATGGACAGGAAAGTTTAAGAGTTGAGCCGTATTGGAAACGCGTGCGCTTCCTTGTGCGAGGTATTGTTGCCGAGATGTCCGATTGATGTACATAAGTCACTGGCCATCTTACCAGTGGGCGTTGCTTTCCACTGGTTACGAGAAGCGATTATGGACTCCAGTACGCCTGTACATCCCTTTGCCCTCTCTCACTTGTCAGTTGAAGATCGAGCAAAGCAGCATGACGGCAACGAATCGGAAATTATGGACGTATGTCATGCCACAAAGCTGCAGAAAACATGTTTAATCTATTACCATGAGGTCCTTGATTCCCGGATTCCTCTCGTAATAACTGATTGCTCGTCCAACTTGGCAAGTTTTCGGACCGCACGTGGCACCAAGCTATAGGAAAATGTTGTACATATACCAGCTTCTTTGCGTCCTTCCATCCCCATCTCCCTGTTCTCATGTCTTTCCGTGAAACCGACGCAGGAGTCTCCATTTTTTCCAGACAAGGGGAAAATTTCCCTGCTCCATTCAGAGGGGATGGCAATATCGTCAGCATGAGGGCAGGAAATGCCAGCGTCGATATATTCCAAACACCGCGCCAGGAAATTCCCTCGAGACCCAATCCTTTTCCTGGACCTGGGTTCGATTATCGACTAACGTGCACTAGCGCATTTCGTCATCCGCCGAATGCATTGTATTCGTTAAATCAGGTCGGTATGGAGCGTAGGGGTAATCCTAGCGGCCGCAGTCTGCTCACAGACCAGTATCGTGCTAGTGATCCGACGTTGTCCCACGTGCCTACGCGCCCTTGCTTTGTAGGCTTTCCCCCTGCAGGCGTACCGGGTCCTATCACACAAAGTAGTGACCCCAGACATGGCAACATCGCCCCAGCCACCAATAACCATCCGTATGGAGTGGGCCAAGGTTTCCTAGCTTCGGCTGCTGGCATGCTGTCGAAGCCGTTGCCTGTTTATTCAGAGATATTCACCCCAAATGGAAGACGATACATGTGCGAATGCGGCCGCGCGACGAAAACTAGAGGCGATATGATGCGCCACTGGGAAAGTAAACGACATTCACCACCACGATATTTGTGCTACTGTGGAGGAGTGTTTACCAGAAAAGATGCGCTTGCTCGGCACATGAAGTCGAAGAAGTGTGGTAGGAAGATTTGCTAGTTCCCTACGGTCATTACGTAGTTCATCATATTCCAGTAGTCATGATACGGGGCCCTTTCAAGATTCCGTTTACCTATCCTAAGATCGCTATACATTAGTTACTCCACCTTCATCTGTCCCTATGCATCAGCGAACTCGATAGAAACACAGATAGAGAGGTGATCAGACTATTGCCCCCATCCCTGTCTTGTCGGTACCCCATTTCTCTGCACCCTGTCTCTATTACTCCGTTGGCTTGTCACATGTCCCAACAGAGACTTCCAGGCCTCCGTGACACTGCCACTTGCTGACGAGGTAGTTTCACTTCTCACACTCCACAGAAACGTCATTCTCAGCTTGGGATGAGCTCATAGATCGGTCCAGGTACTTAATACCATCGTACCACGTCCCATCCTCAGTTGCGACGGAAATGCAATCATCAAATCAACCAAAGGCTGACCAACCTCCGTCCCAGGAACGAGCCCCCGGCACTAGCTCTACTAGCACCGGCGCGGCAGCTCCGGAAACTGGTGGCGGTCACAAACCTGGAGCTGCTGTAGGAGAAAAGTTAAGGTCAATCCTGACGCATTCCTGATTTCTTGTTCTAAATGACGGTCGGTCGGTCGCAGGGGTGCCGTTCAGGTTGTGCATGGCGCCGGGGAAAGCTTGCGGGGTTCCGTCCTCGGCGCGTTCGGCACGGCGTTTGGAAAAGATGGGAAAGAGGCGGGGGGGATTGCGGGTAAGGGCAAAGAAGAGTATCATAAGGGTTTGGAGACTTTGAAGCCAGGACACTATGGGAGAGTGGAAGCAAGGACACAAAAGGCGGGGGTCGGTGCAGAAGGCACTGAGCAGGGGCGAGGGACCGAGGCGGCCGCTCAACAACCCGAGGCTGCTAGGAAAGAAGAAGACGTTAGGCCTGCAGCCCCACAGCCCGGCGCACGGCCTCCCGCCCCGCCCCCGCGAGTACCAGCTACTGGGGCAGGGGTACAGGGACCGCCACCGTATGAACAGGGGAAGACTTTCGAAACGGGGGCAGCCACGGCAGGGGTGCAAGACAACAAGTCTGCTCCTGGAAATGTGGCTGCTTCTCAGGCTCAAGGGCAAGAACGTTATCAAGAGCCGGGAAGGGGGGAAGGGAAGATAGTGAGTGATGTGGGTGGACCGGCGGCAGGTGTACAACCTTCCTGGGAAAGTGGGCCTGCAGAAACGGGCGGAAGCACGATGGCTAAGGCTTCTGCACCAACTCAGCAACAATCTCCGGACCCACCAAAGTATTAGGCGACGAGCGGTTCCTCAGGTGCAGGAGGTCTTTACTTTGTTATTTTATCCATTTGTACTCTTGGTCGGGAAGGTGAATCGCACGACAAATTTTCAAATTATCAGTCGCGCAGAAAGAACGGGTAAAATCCTATGTCACCAGAGGATGAAAGCCTATAGCTTGGGCTGTGTCAAGCAACCCCTCTATTTCGGCTGTACTGTAGAAAATCAACGCGATCATTACTCACTGATAACGAACCCGGGTGCGACAGAACGATGATGATGGTCAAATAACTGTCAGTCGAATTATTCCGAGGTGACCGTGCGTTCAAACATCTGTTAGGGCCGCGGGCAACAGAAGGATATTGTTTGACGGTGGCTTTGATGTTATTGCCGTCGTGACTGGCGGAAATGAATTTGTCTAGTAGTGTATGTTCCATCTAGTGGCATTGACCGTCAAACCCTTTCGGATCCGCTCTCACACTCCGATTTACTTCTCCAAAATCGCAAATAGTGGTTTGATGGCTGCCGCACGGAGGTCAGAAAGGTTGAAAGTGAAGTCAGAACAAGATGAGGAGGAGGATGTAAAACCCACCATACCCGAGAGGAAAGTTAGCAGCAAAATCGCACTGGTAACCTCTGGTAATATCTTCACACCTATTGCCACTTCGTTGCCTAGTTTTTTATTTATTTATCAGAAGACCACAAGACAGAAACAAAAGAGAACGGCCAAGCCCTCATCCAAACATCCCGGAAGCGAAAAGCCAAAGTGCTGCCAGTGGCAACCGATGACAGTGAGAACCTTGAACGGGTCAAATCGTGTCCTTGGAAGATTGGCGCACATGTTTCAAGTGCAGGAGGTGTGGAAAATGCTGTTCTTAACGCAGCGGCCATAGGGTACGCATATTCTCGTGTTACTGTTTTGTTTTTTTTCAATAACTCAACACATGCCCCGGGCGCATGTAGAGCCAACGCGTTTGCCCTTTTCCTCAAATCCCAACGTAAATGGAATGGCCCCCCTCTGTCTGAAAACTCCATCTCGCTATTCAAAGCTTATATGAAACAGTACGACTATACAACTAATGTCGTCCTACCCCACGGGAGCTACCTCATCAACCTCGGAAATCCCGACCCGTGCGCTTCCATCCCGGCTTGAACGTATAGATCACACCCTAATTTTCATCAGTTCAAAGCGAGAAAAATCGTACGAATGCTTCCTTGATGATCTTCAGCGTTGCGAGCAGTTGGGTCTCGAGCTTTACAATTTCCAGTGAGACCCAAGCCATCTGCATCACACTTCCTCACACCTATTTCAGTCCAGGTTCCACTGTTGGCGCTGTTAGTAACAAGGAATGTATATCTAATATTGCGGACTGCATCAGCAGGGCGCAGAAGGAGACAAACTTCGTAACAATCGTCATCGAGAACATGGTTGGTTTCCCTTCCTTCCCGTGTATAGTTGTACACCTGATTTTTCTGGTCGTAGGCTGGTTCAGGAAACGTTATAGGAGCGGACTTTTCGGAGCTAGGAGGTATCATTGAGCAGGTAGAGGACAAGTCAAGAGTGGGGGTGTGTCTTGATACTTGTAAGTCGTCCTCTTTGTACGATTGCACCGACTTCCTGGTGCAAAACATTGATGTGTACCTGAAGGTCATATGTTTGCCGCGGTACGTTGATGTGCCTTTCTATGTTTACCACGTCCAACGATCAGAAGTAGGGTTACGACATTAGAACTAAAGAAGGCTGGGAGTTAGTATTTAATGAATCCCGACTTGCCCCAAAACTAACATGATCCCTTTTTTATTCAGTGCAATGGGTATGTATGGCGCCCCTGGTACGACCAAAAATTCACAGGACCTTTAGTATCCGAGTTTGATGAGAAAGTTGGGCTAAAATTCTTATGTGGAATGCACCTGAACGATTCCAAAATGGATCTCAATTCGAGGAGAGATAGGCACGAAAATATTGGATTGTGGGTGTTCATCTCTGGCGGAAGATCGCTGAACTAAAAGCCCGCTTTTCTCCCCAGAGGATTTCTTGGTATTAAGACGTTTTCACATATTCTAAGTGATCCTCGGGTTCAAGGCATTCCTCTAATCCTAGAGACACAGACATTTGAGCACCCGAGAGAAGTCTGGGGAAAGGAAATACAAGTACTACATCGGTTGGCATCTACTGGGGCGGATAGGCATCGAGGTCTTACAGAGATCGAAGAGAAGGAATTAGCTAACTCCATCCGAGAAGTGGTCAATCGTGTCGGGGGATCGGCAGCCAACAAGAGTCGGGCAAGTAAAGCAAGTGCGAGCGGAAGGGTGTCGAAAAGGCAAAAGAAAACACAGAAAGAGAGTCAAGATGACCGTGACAGCGATCAGGAAGATCAGACCGTCGAAGAATGATGCCCTCGAATTATAGGTTATATTTCAGATATATATTATGCACAATTGTACATATTGGAAACCACTTAATGCATATGTTTGTATAATATTGTACATCTGCGATGAATCCGTGATACAATGTCTATATGGCGCTTGGTCCGTTGCTCCTAAAAGCGTCATAAATCTTGCATGAAGAACTAGAACAACAATTACAACTTACGATTTTCCATGCGGTTTTAATTTCTCCTCACGCGCCGTGGAGGTGGCGGAAGCGGATTAAAAGTTGGTTGCTCCATTTCTGGTGCAAAATATATATCATCCCAGGGACTAGGGTAAAATGCGCGCCACAGGATAGTGCCCGAAGCGCCATGATCGGCTTCACGATGATTTATACTCTGATTACGCGGCCTTGGGAAAGCGCCGATTCCGCTGTCACTGGGGCTGCCTTCCAAGTCCGCTTCCAGAGCGGCATAGTTGGTGATAATCTTTCGCGGCTTTGAAGACGTTTATGAATGGGTAATTTGCGAACGACATTGGAATACTTTTACTTACTGGTTCTTCACCTTCCACTGGTTTATCCTTTGTCACTGTATCGAAAGCGCCACTGCCTTCAGGTTTCATCGTCGTGTGCGAGTCGATGAAAGGGATGTGAAGATTGGGACGCCAATGAGACGACAGATCTTTATAACCCAGCGCAAGCATGAATAATGGCCACAAGCGCCTCTGATAATGTCGGCTTAAAGGCAATAGGGCGAGAAACAGCCGGAGAGGTAACCACCCGGCGGCCTTATAATGGATAAAAAGAAGAGCAATAAACGATCCAAAAGGAAATAGTAATGGCCATCTAGCATAGTGGCGGCCTTCTTTGATTCGGATGAAAGAGGCAATATCAACCCCGACCCTCAGCTTGTGTGACATAAACCACCCAAGTTCCACACTTTTGGCCACGCTTCTGTTGGTGGCTCGACGCCCCGTTACGACTCTGTGATCTTGAGTACACCGTCGCTCATACCGGGGATTCATTTAAGAGCACATTGTCAGCCACATTGGGCCCCCTTATCGTAAAAAAAAGCACTCGCCATTTAAAAATGTAGCCGAACGAGCGAGCACCCCTTACCCTCCAAGCCGATTCGCATATCCACTCTACTCCGAGTATCATTCGGAAGGCTGATCGTTCCTTTTCAAAGCCGTCATGTAAATGAACCCCTGAGTCCTTTCGTTTATAGAAGCACCGGTTCCCTGGTTCGACCCCTCTTTTGGGATGAATAACTTGGTGTTTTCGCATTGATGTCCTTTTGAAAACTCAGCCGCCCACGGCTCCAGGTCGGCGGCGGCTTCTTTGATAGTGACTCGGTGAATCTCAACCCAAGCTCAGTAACAACATCACGGATTCACTTATATTACCTCTTTATCTGAAAGGTGAATCGTTGCGAATTTGCACATTGCTTCAGACCCCTATTCATATTAGACCATTAACCAGAAATGACCTGGGCTTATGTTCGGTTCGGCGATCTATCCGACATGAAAAAAAATGGCAGAAAGCATCCCAGCTTTTCAAGTTCACATCTAAATTTGTGCACCCTCGTTTAGACTTGGTGAGAATCATCACCGCGATACTAAAGGCTCAATCTAATTTTGGAATACACATTGAGTTAGAGATTCTTTCTAAATCCCAGGACTTAATTAATAATTACCAATGTGATATACACACGGCTCAATAGTTGTGCTATCTACTGTGGGGGTTCGTTGGGATCGCGCGTTGCACGCAAAATTCAAGGTCGTCTGTGTGAATCCGTGGTTTTGCGCCTAATCTATCTTGCGAAATTAGCAGCGCTAACATCGGCTTATTTCAACATCCGGTCAGATGTTTATATTGACCTAGAAGACACCGGTGATGCAGATGAGCTCCACGCCACCTCCCTTCGATACCGTTCGGCGTATTACGCTGGTGATGATAGTAATCTTTGACATTGCTTCTCGAGCTCCCGTACTAAGAATGTTCTGAGAAAATTCCCTGCGAGGAAAGATTTTCCAAATTCGTATTTCACTCATTGTGCTAAAGTTCATAGCGCCATATTTATACCCACCGCTATATACGGTAGGCGATCGAAGTACACCATAAATCCCTCGTGTGATAGTAAAGGCTGCTGCGGTCAAAAATTCGGTTCAGTGTCAGCAACTCGATTTTTCACCACCATGGTTCAGAGCGGTTGTTACAGGTGTGCTGGTATCTTTCCTTCTGAGTTTAACTTCGACCCTACGGCGCAGTCGACCCCCTCCCTCCCCTGTTGTTGCCCGGCGTAATTCTCTCGGGAATCTCCAGTCCCCAGCTCAGCCTTGATAGCTCCCCAGCAATGTTACACAGTAATCACAATTGGGGGGGGCTTGCCTAATGCACGCTCACACTCGGAAGTTGAGTCCGCGTGTTCAACACGTGTTAGCTAATCCGGTTAAGCCACTCTCTTCCATGGTTCCCTTCTTCCGCTCTTCGGCTGCCATTGCTTTGTCTACCTTATTCCTTTCATTCTGCGGACGGAGCAACCCTAAGAATGGATCTTCATGCACAGTCTCATTAAGTTATCATCTTCCATAACAATCAGTGTCGGCTCAAGACCCGAATCTCGCTCAAGGATAGATGATACCAGCGCCTCTCAATGCGTGCTCGTCTAGTTGCAACAATCACCCTGTGACCTCCCTAAGATCTGGTGGCTGGTATGCACCCAAACTCTGCATTCGTTGCACTCGAAAGTTTCCTGTGAATCTAATCGAGATGACATGCTGCGCCAGATGATTATCCTAGGTCAGGAAGCCACTACCAGAAGCCAAACATACCAGTCTCAGGACGCTCTGGGGATGGGCGCAGAAGGCTAGGCTAGAGAGTCCTTGCCAGAATCGCGGACATGGATATGCGGGGTGCGCAGTAAGACGTTCTGTATCTCATGAGGTACTTGTCATCCCGAAGGTTCCATTGCTATCAATTTTGATGCCAGGCCTACAGTCTCCCAACTCTTCAAAAACAAAGTCGGCTAAGTTGAAACAAACGTGCGGATCAGTGCCCCTAGCTCTCGCTTTCTGCCAGCATAACTCTGTTCCCCCCCCTCCCCATGTCCTTTGTTATTTCTGTTCAAGAACTGACTCAGAACACATGAATTGATCGGTATGTCGTCTTTCTATACGCCTATCGGAAGCGACTAGAATGGGTTGTGATGACACGTCAAAAGCTTGGAGCTAAACCAGCGAATGGCTGAATGGACCTGGCGGGAATGAGGCAGGGCTGCGATGAACGTTCGACCAGTGAAGGTAGCTGCAAGGCGACTAGTCCCAGGTGGCGACATGCCTTTATCGTCTGTTCTCACAGTCTCCGCGGGCCCCGTCGTTATCAATACTGAAAGGTTAGACAAGCGACTGTATCGGTTCGAAGACGGAAATTAACCAGTGAGCACATCTACTTGTTTTTCTATGTCATGCTTTTCAACTCTTGCGACTCACCGAGAGTCGACCTCATGGATAGAGCAGACCTAATCCGCCAATAGATATTTATGTAACTGAACTTCTCACGCAAGTCCAGCTAAGCTGAGACGTGGCAAGCCAGCTATTTTCGTAGGTCCTGGCTTCTAATCATGAGGCCGTCGCAGCGGGAGCACTTCCTATCATGATCTCTGTACCATCCTGTGGTGTTGTACGCAATCGATTTCATTGATGTGGTGGCATGATAGAAGACATAGAAAGCACGGCACGTCCGGCCCGAGCACAAGTTAGAATGGCAGCTGTGCCCTTTAAAGGCAAACTATATGCGGACGGTGAAAAGAAATATAGCCATTGATTGCCAGTTGATCATGATCAGTGTCATGATGGGATTCACGCAGGTGAGCCGTTCGCCAGCCGTTTACTGAATAGTCGTTATCTGATTTTGAATATCACGACTTACCGAGGGTACTCGTTGCTTCAACATGACTGGATGCGTCCCATCCCACGCCCACCCGGAGAGCGATTGTGAGAACAAGGCGCGTGGCGCACGCCCATGTCCTTCACATATATCCCAATATCTACCCGGCTCCTTCTATCTCGTCGCAGTACTTCGCGCCTATTCGAGTCCGATTAGGCCGACGTTCGGGAATCCTAGGACGTACTCTGTACAGGAAGCAAAAATCAGATGATGAGCTGGCTCAGATAAACGGGTAAACGTTGTATCTGGGGTTCGTACCCGCCTTGGGTAGACTGTTCGACGTAGAACCAACCAGTTTACGATGTCCCATGATACGAGATTTCCTAATAACCTATTTGCGCGCCAAAGGATATACCGATGCTAACCTTAGTATCAGATAGGGGGAGGCGTGGAGGCACCATAACAAGATACGTGTGATGCACAAGGTCCAGCCGGTAATTGACCGTCTGAACGTTCGTGATGTGATGCCTAATAGACTAGTCTGGCCGTGGGGAAGTGCATAACTGAAAGACGCCACCGGTGGAACTTGGCCTTGCGCATATAAATACAAGTGACAACTGATCCCGTTGAGAGCAGAATGATTATTAGTGAAAGGGGGTCATGCTCACGAGATAGCGGCTACAACTATCTCTCTCTCACACACACTCACACACACGGGTTATTTAAGAATGGAGGCGTCGATATCCCTGTTCCGCTTCATGGCTTGGCACGAGAATAAGTTTGTTTGACATGACGTGGGGCTAGAGTTGGCGAGTTAGGCGCAAGGCGAGGCTTTGAGCGAAGAATCGGGCGCAAACTGAGACTCCAAACGCCACCATTTCCTCTAAGGAAATCGAAACCCAGTCGATCTTTTCCGGCATCGTGGAAACTGGGATGGAGTCCCCAAGACACCTTTTCAGTGCCTAAAGCATACGATCAACCGATAAATAAAAAAGGACAAACCAATCTAGCGACATTCTGCATCAGAACATCTTGGTGTCTGGCTTCGCGCAGGAACCCAGTGGCTCGAATGCGCTAGCCGGGGGCACTAAGAACCGTAACGTAATTTATTCTTGACATGAGGGGGGAGTTGTTGGGGGGGGGGGGGGGGGGGGAATCCCGCCCTCAAGCGCAGCAAACATACGCACAAGCACAGCCTCACACCCGCACAGCCCGAGAGAGTGAGAGTTAACGTCATCTATGATCGTAAGCGGGCGGATCAGGGCTGTAACGCGTGGCAGGCCAGTGCGTGTGACCACGCTTGTTCGGATCGTCGCGTGACGTGATTTGCCATTTTTGCTTATTCATCCGCCCTCAGCGGACCAAATGGTAAAACTGCTCTTGCTCAAAAATATAACACTCACCCCCCCAAAAACCTTCGAACAATGAAACTTAACTGTAATGACTGAGTAAAAAAAGCCCTTCTTTGAATGCTAAATTCTATCCACCTATCTTCGCAGCCAAGCCGGAGCTTACACGTGTACCCACCTGTGGATTCGTGTCCTTATCTGTTCCATCTCTCCCATTCATCTCACAAATACCCACCAAGTATCATCACACGGGAATTTTACGGCAGAGGTGCTTTCAAAAAGTAGATGGGCTTAACAGCTCTTCACACTGACATCTTTGACATTTGGGCCATTTGGCATATACAACCGTGTGACCGTGGCTCATCCTCTTCATATTATTTTATCCTTTATACTTTTATCCCACAAAAGCCACGAGGGTGTTTGCAAGTTTTATTGAGCCTCGAGCTCACCCCACAACTCACGGTCACCGTCTGTGGCCGGAAACTTTTGGACTCTCGTTACGTTTAGCCTATTTGGGTAAATACGAAGTTGCGATCCTTGGTTCGGCCGGGGGACTGAGAGCCATCTTCCGCAAAGGACTGACATTCAAAATTGATATTTCGACGTGATTGATGGTGAACGAGGCATTTCTCATATCAGAAAATAGACATCAAATAAACTTTAAAAAAAAAGAGTTTTCTATGGATTAGTGTATAGCTTTCTTATGGTCTATGTTGTCCGTTGGAGAGCAGGAATGGAGAGAAGGAAAAGCACAAGATGTGGCGTAATCTTGTCTCGGTTGAACGTGTCGGAAGCGAATTGCCGTTGCTGTTGCGCCACACATCTTCCAGTGCAACAGCTCACCTCAGTTTGCAGGAGCTGTGGCCATGCCCAGACGATCTTGGCAACCCCCTAAAACAAGCCTATGCGTGACCCTGAATTGGGTTGGAAAGTGATGCTCACATCTTCACTTACATGATCAATCTATATGACCATTATCGATATCACTTTCGCTCCTTTCCTCTCGGAGGAAACCCAAAAATAACAAATCGTATCATTTTTTTTCTTTTTCATTCGTGATCACCGACAACATACGTGTACGTAATGGTAAATTTCGTTCAACACGTAAAAAGAAGCCTCCTCCTCCTCCTCCCATCAACACTAAGAACAAGTTTTTTTTATATCGAACTAATCCAAAACAAAACATGACATTGTGAATGTCCCAATGAAAAATGCAATTGAATGGTTGAACGTTGAACGTGCTATCATGAATATTTCCAAGCTAAAAATTGTAACGGAGCCAAAAGAAACAATGCGAATGCGTATGCAAAAAAGGTTTGTGTTGAATAAAATAAGTCAATTGAGACGCCAACGCCGCAGCCAGCTGTGAGGGGTTGATCTGCGGAGGTGCAAGACCTGTCGGGTGTGTGCGACAGGAGGGGGGAAAGAGGAGGTGGCGTATCGGATGTCATGTAGCTGGTGGGAGCGACGTCGCGGGCGTAGAGCGCAAAGGAGTAAATGTTACATATGGCACATTTTTTTCATTCAGATCATCAAGGTCATTGTCGTGAGCATAATTTGGCGGATGGTACGGCGGTCGCTCGACGTGGCGTCAAGAAGCATAAGGGGATAGTCCAGAAGGTCGCATGATGCGCATAATGGAGGCGTGTGGGGGCGAACCGGGGGAAGGTGGGTAGAGATGTGGAGCTCAAGATCCGGGGGGCCGGTGTCGCAATAAATGACGTTGCGCGGTGTACTAGGGGGGCGGGGCGTTGCGGAGAGGCGAGGAACAAAGTAAGACGTAGGCGAGACAAGGGTGTGGTTGGGGGGAGTGACTCGCACCCTCCTGGGTATCGTTATATACAATGAAAAGAGGACCCTGTATCACTGTTCGCCGCAAATTGCCCATTCATTTCATCGGAAGATCGATTTGAATTCAGGAAGCTACAAAAAAGATGCGCATATAGTCAGTTCTGATGATCCAAGGGAGAACGCGCGATAGGAAACGGACATACCAAAGCCACCTATATCATACTCTGTATCCGTCGCTTAATCCGTCTCTGAGCCCTGAACAATGAAAACCTAAACCGCAGCGACACTGCTTGCCATTGCCTTCTTAGACTTTGCGTGCACGTTGGCGTCCACTCATGATGCGCATTGCCTTCCTGCTTCTCATTCTCCGTCTGCGACTGCCGAACATACAGCTGCTGCGATTGGTAGGTATTCCTCCGATCAAACTCACGTGAAGCAGACGACGGGCCAGAAGTAGAAAGGAGGTATTGTTCATCTAGCTCGTTATGGGGCGACAACAATTGATGATGTGGGTGGTAGAACGAGTCATCGACACCGGAGGCCGAAGAAGCGGAGAGGCGTGGAGAATCTGACGGTCTCTTTTCCTCTGTTGATTTTCTTCTCCGCGATGGTGTAGTTGTAGCAGTGGGTGGGGAGTTGTTATTCGCTGCTGTGCTGTTATTGCTGTTGCTACTTCCACTTCCACGACGCTTCCCGAGCTTCTTCTTCAGCGTACAGATGTTGATGTGACTATGTGAGTCATCCAACGCGAAAGTGGCCGAGTCATCTGCAGCGCCAGCCACGGCGTCATCGAGCACGGTGTTATCCGAGTCATAGGACGTCGGTGGGGAGTAGGAATGGGATGATGTCGTTGGCGCGGGGGTGGAGAAGTAGTGGTATGGGGATCTGTAAGAAGCGTAGATGTGAGAGTACTGAGAGTACTGGGGATACTGGTTCAGATGTCGCTTATTTTGGCGAACATACGCGTTCCCGGCGCGGTCGAACGCGCTATTAAGGTGGGAGTAGAAGTCACTGTCGACGGGAGCTGTGTCTTCATCATCACCGTCGGGACGCGAGATGTTGTTTGGGTTGGGGGACGGAGTGATGGTGGGGAAATGCTTATAGTCTGGGTCATGGAGGTAACCGTGCCTGTCTACATAGACGGAGAGGGGCTGGTTAGAAGAGGCGGGGGAGTAGGACGGGTCGAGGATGCGGGATATATCGTTGTTGAGGGAGTTGCGCTTCATGAGGAGGAGAGGGGGATGGTTCAGAGAGAGAGGAACAGCGGGGGATTTATAAAGAAAGACGGGTTCGCTCTCCATTCTCTTCCGTCCATTCCGGGTCCACCCAACCCGAACCCAATTCACAAACCAGTTCGCTTCTTTCCGCATTGATTCCGCGTGCTCTTCCTTTTCCTTTCTCGGTTCCCCTTCCCCTCTCCTGTCTCTCTCTCTGCTACTGCTCGCTGCTCTCACACTCGGAACGTGTTCACCTACCCTCCGTCTGTCTGTCTCTGTCATGCTGACCCCCCGTCTCTCTTCATTCTACACACAAACATTCCACAAAATAAAACAAAATAATGAAACTACTCGTCCACCTCCCTCAGCCAACGCTCAATAAATCCCTGTTCCATTATTGGCTCCAAGCCAGATTAGCTTACCCGATATACCACGCAACACGACGTCTAGCCTTCGCTTCCCGGGCGCCTGTCTCTCAGCCCTCCCCAGAAATGGTATTTTACGCCCAGCCTACTCGAGCATTCGGGGGTGGGGGGGGGGGGCGCACCTCGACCTTGACACACACCGATGACGACTCCACATCATCGAAGCTTCCAACCTGACTCATACAACAGTTTCTGGTTCATTTCTAAAACACGAGTTTCCGTCCGACAGAAGAATGAGTCAATTACCCATTCTGGATTGATTATGCAGCAACAGCAACAGACCAGGTGGGCCCTTTCTTTTTCTGAAACGGCGAACATATTATTCTTTGGGTGCCGAGTCAACGAAACGTTCCGGCGACTTGATCAGATAAGCTTCACTAGGTATATTTGTTCCGGCCCGATCCGCGTTTTCTTTAGCCCTCTGCGCTTGCTTGCACCTTTTATTTTTGTCGCTTACTCCTCTTTGTCAAATATAACTATAACCAATCCTATTTACCCCGCTACTTGATTCTCGCCGACGATACATCCAGCGAGTACAACGGATATCCCAATTCCTTATACATAACCGTTTCCGCAACCATCCCATCTATGGGCGCAACATACATGTGGATCCGTGTACAGCATTTTTAGAAATCGGCAACAGAAACAGAGTCAAAAACTGACAAACATCTCAACCAGTCACGGAAAAGTCTACGCCGGATCCAATCATGTGTGCCACCGAGAATCCACTTTTCCGGCCACAAAGTCATGGAGTAGCAGAACAGCAGAACTGCCCTGAATGAATTCGTTTCCCCCCCCCCCTCGTAGGTTTTTACAATCGGTCGCCCATCTGTCCGTTTTCGTCCACCTACGCGATACCACGTTTTCCTCAAGCCTCTCTTGGCACCTTGGCCTCGTGACAGGCGGGGGAAGAAAGAAAAAGAAAAGAATACAATCATACAAAGACACAGCCTTGATAGCATGCGCACCCACCCACTAATCTACTTTGCTACACCATCATTCTCACGTTGCTTTCCATACTTGAATATTCTGCAGTTTCTACCAACCGCTTTCATTTGATTTTGTGATATTCATGAATGGTACCTTCTTTTCACGCTCCTTTGGTGGCGGAGTCGCGGGTGCTATGGAAGTTCAATTCTATATGAAATCTGTGCAAGTGTGTGTGTGCAGTGCTGTATAGGTAGGCGCGACGTGGGTGTGTGGTGGCGTTTTTTTTTTTTTTGGGAAGTTCTACCTTTTTCGTCATGAGGTTGATGCAAGGATCATTGGAAGTCGCACTGGATTTGGAATGGAAGCCGGAATCCGAGGCGTTGATGGTGGAATTCACAGAAAAAGAGTATGGAAGAGACTGTGGCGCACACACGTACACACGCACACACACATATGGATGCGCAGTTGGGCATATACACTGCTACTGCTTTCGAACCATGGATCACCTGGACTGACGCTAGCGCTTCTAACCGAGTCACGATCACTCTCGATATATCGAACGAGGGCTATACTCGCTTAACTTGACGCACACCCCTCATCTTATCAGTATCCATCGCCACAGTGTAATCAACGCCTCAATCTCTTATCGGTCAAATTATCTGAGTTCGTCCCACAATTATCCGAGCTTGTCGCTGATATTTGTAGCAATCTTTATATATACTCATCGCTGCCATCGCGCTGGAATATATAGACATGGAGTTACTTTGACCACCCGAGCCAGCTCATATTGAGCTAATTGATATTATTGTCAAAAGAAAGAAGCCAGCCAATTGTACTCCCGAGCTCGGAAATGGCCTAATGAGATTGCACAGTCATCACCACACCGCAGTTTACCAGACTTGTTCACCACCATACGCATCATTGTTGGAATTGATGATATTATATAACAACGGGGATACATGTTACAGTATACTATCCACGTAATCGGGCTGTCATCCAAGCACAACGTACCACCACTAATCTAGTTCGGCTCAGTGTCAGCCGTCCAGCTCTTTTCCTGCGATTACTCAAGCCTATGAGAAAGATTAGCCGAGTATGGGAAACTGTTTACTCAGCAAAACTGACCACGAAAAGTTTTTCGTTCCGGCTGGCACGCTGGGAAGACGGTTCGTTTGGGTCTACGGTGGGAAACTGCTTAACATAACATTTAGTACACGGAGTACAAAAAGTGTGGACGCGTCATCCGTGGGTCAGAGTCGTTTGCTGGCTATGTTTAGATAAGCAAAAGAACGATATATCAGTCCAGAAGGCGAAGACGCCGGGGGTAGTTAGAAGTATGATGGAGTCCGTTATGAATCTAAAGCGAGGCTAGCATGGGTTAATAACCGTCCTTAGGTCATTGCATTGCAGTGGCATGGGGCTGGATAACAAGAAGCGTAGAAGATCCGGAGAATTCACTGTGACCAAACTTGAACTTGAGCGCGATGGAACCGGCGCCACGGCTGCGGCTGACGTGTTAGGCCACAGCAGTTCCTCGAAGCTGTGGGGATGCCACCATGTGTAAGCGCACTAAGTATAAACCTCCAGAAGCTTGGGAATATAGCTTGAGTAGCCTATGGGCAAAGGGTGGTGGCCAGAACAGAATTGAGCTGTATTTCCCCTCACAGCCGTAAGCGCACATGATTGTTTTTCGTTGACATGAGAAGTAGGTGTGGGACCAAGCTGTAGTGTGAATGTGACGATCAGGGTAGAAGCAGTGTGTATGTGATGTGGGGAGTGATGAAGTGAAGAGAAGGATTTTGTTAACGTTATTCAGCGTTCATAGTGGCACTGAGACAAGAGCAGTGGAAGATTGGATCATAGATTGATGATGATGCTTGGCGATGGTTCTCGTGTTGGTCTTCTGGTTATATTTACCCAGAGCTCGCTTACTCTACTGCAGCGCTTTGGTGCTGTGAGAGGAGAGACTGTGAATGATGGCGTTGGACGTGTGTGGGGATCCGTGATCAAGGGCAGGCAACCATGAGATCATACAATCGGTCATACAAGAAAGTCCTCGGTAATAGAGAGCGCGCAATGGGACGAAAGATCAACAACAGTGGAAGCAATAACGGTAGCATGATGGTACACGGCCTCTTAGTGATAGCAAAGGAAAGCCACGAGGCAGTTGAATTGTGGCTGGGAGCCGCACACCTATACATAGGTGCCTCGCGGTACGTGCATCTCACAGTAAAACGTGCTACAAGAACCATCACGGCCAGAAAAGCAACGTGCGATTGTCACAATTGAAGGCACTCCAAGCGTTAGGTAAAAACACGTGAGTCTTGCCTTGGGACGCGCCTCGAGTTGCCGTGTCCTTGGATGGTGGAGGACGCGGGTGTGCCGTTTTGAGCTACTTGTGCTGGTACACTGTAAATCAGTGTCTGCCCGACGACGAGAAAGGGGTGGAGTAGCAGACAGAGAGATACGATACTCTGGAGCAAACCGTGTCTATGACCTGCGAGTCGGCAACTATGGCCCAGGTAATAACGGATGGATACCTCGAAATGCCGCGTCGGGGTGGTGACATGGGGTTTAGGCTTTATGGGCGTACCATGATGTGAATTCTGCTTCTGAAAACAGTCAATGTTAGTCTGGAGACGAGAAACGAGCCATTTACCATTAGGTCGGCTTGACGCCAGGTAAATGAGCCACAACCAGGTACAACAGGGGCCCTCGGCCGATGTGTGATAAGATCATATCAACCCAGAGTTATCCACAACCAACATCAGCAGGCTGCTTCACACATGATTAAACAAGTGGTCTTGTGACCACAGCTGTTCTAAAGCGGGCGTACCGCGGTCGGCTCTGCTAGATGTCCGAACTGAAGATCCGCAGAGTACGGATATCAGTTGTATGCCCTGTTCCTATTCGCTGCTGCTGATAACGAACCATACGAGGGGTCCGCAAAGCAGTACACCGAGAAGACCGCCAAAAGAAGGTGATGTGGAAACGATCGCTTCCCCACCGCGCCCAAATGGTGGTTCAAGCTGGCCTGGCGAGGTCAGCGACCCACGTTCATCCGTTTTGCAATCTTTCCTTTTTCTGTTGGTTTCATTAAATCAGGTTATCGCACAGCCATTCTTTTGCAGGCTACGCACTCCTCGGGATGAACAGTTCCGGTTCCATGTGGTCGATGAAAGGCCAGAACTGATAGTATCATTTTGCGTTGGACCAAGTGACGAGGGGTGATCAGGGCACTGGGGAAAAGGTGGTCAGGTCCAGGATGCTAGGTCAGGACCGCAAACTGCGCGAGTCGGCTGCGGGTGCCTTGGCTTAAGGAACGAACTGGTGCTGCAGCTACAATTAATGATGGTGAGTGTAAGGTATGTCTTGGTGTTATCGTTATCAAATCACGAATGCAACGTGTATCGATATTGGGAACGTTGGGTGCGTGGATACCAATCACCGCCTTTTGGGCATAGGGCGAGCATTGGTCCCCGTGCTGGGAAAATGTTTGGAGAAGCGCCTGTTTATTTGTTCCTATTGTTGCCAAATGACGCCCTATGAGCTCCAGAAATGCTGAGTGGAAACGGAAAATTCGCTGTATCCATGGGACTCAAACAAGGGGAAAAACAACGAGACAAACGGTGTCGAACCACCACCCATCCGGTTCCCTCCGCCTCACCCACCAATCTCAAATTCGTGCAACAAGAGTCTCAGAATCATATGATAGAGCATCATATAAGGGTACATGACGTTTGACCAAATTTATCATGCGTTGCCATAGGTATGCACATATTTACCTCGGTACGCTGGCTTATGAACTAAGTAACCCAGATACGAGGTAAAGCTGTGCGCAAAGTCGGATGTCTTCGTTGAACGGAGGCTTACATCATTGGTGGATGCGATACGATCATTATTGCTGCGCTGACATGACAGGAGGTAGTAGGCCTATAATCTTTTACGCTTAGGCTCGGTAGATCGACTTCCGACCTTGCGAAATGAGAGAGAAGAAGAGACAACGTAATAATAGTATCATTCCGCGTCCGGTAATGAAATCTCTGGCATACCGTCCTTCAGGGATGAGTAAAGGGGCTTGAAGTGGTGAGCATTGGACATCCGCGCACTTGTTGGACGTGTTGGGGTGTGATCTCATAGCCCGCAGGGTAACACATACATTGGCGTTTATGGGAACTAAAACGTCCTTACCAAGGGGCTTTCTTGCTAATCTGCAACAGATTGATTCGCTTTGTTTATGCCAAGGGTAATCGACATCGTGAACAAGTTCAAATGACTGTTGGCTACGGTATTTCACTGTTGGTGGTATCAAACCAATGCCTTGCACCTGGTTCCTGATCGCCGTGTGAGATTTTTTTCCTGAAGCTTTTCGGAATAACATTGACACTAAGCGGCATCGGCGATTGGTCCATATCTACAGATCGAGAACATGCGTTAACAGTTCTGCGTGTTACTATATGATCGAGAAGTAATTCTATCAGGTTCAAAGTAAAGGGAAATTCAATTAGGATCCTCGATAGCCGACAATGTGATTATGCGCTTCTGGATTTGTGTCATCAAGACGCTCCGAGGCTTGCCTCCTTAGGCTGACTTCGAAGCCAAGATGGATCAGATAACGAGCCTCGGAATACCTTTGTGCCAGGCTAAGATAGTTACCCCCAGTGTTATCTTATCGCCACTGGCACAGAACTGTAGGTGAACCAGGCCAACCTAGAGGAACGTCTAACTGTTAGAATCACCATCCAGCGTTTGTTTCCAGTCACGATACTATAAATGAACCTGCCAAAGCTTGTTTGCAGGGTGTATTTTTGTCATCAAGCTGAGGTATATTGCTTCAAATATGAAGGGGTTTGACGTGACAAAGTGACCATTCGCGCCATCGTTGTTGGATGTGCGGAATTCAGGATATTGATATACATTGGGATGCCAAACGGCCAATGCAACCTCGTGGTAAATGTAGATTGGTCCAGTTGGTCAGTGATCATCGCAGCTTGTTTCGCCCGCTGCTTCTGCTTCCCACCCGAATTCGTTGTAATTTCTCCAGGACTGATCCACTTTTACAAAACATCGCAATCAGATAAGATTGATGTAAGGTATTGCTATGGAAAACTTGATATAGCAATATTGCTGTAGCTTGCCTGATCAGCTGACATTCTACCCAAGGCATGCGTATGGAGGTGCGAGTCACTGATGACGGTACCGATTTAAGCTGATATCATACACCACAGTCGTCATCCTCCACCCTCTGGATTGCTAGCGGTCCGGACTCCACTACCCCGGTATGGAATGACTCGGACATGTTGTGTAGTCTGATGTGCGTCACTTCTTGGGGATACTATTTCCTCCGATGTCCACTTTAGGCCAGAAATGGTTTGCTGTACAAAAGAACCTTGGTTCGGTTTGTCTCAGAACACGTTGAGCAATTTTCTATACATGAGATGTTGTGCACGTACGGAAGGGTACACGAATATACATCCGAATTTACGGTACTTCAAATTTGTTGAAGACCGCAGGCGGTTTCTCCGGAACCAAAGCATCGGCTTCTAGCCTTCATGTATTGTACACGAGCCCAGCGGCCCAACGTTGCTTGCCTCGCTCGACACCACCCTAGGCCGGTCGGGATTTTCTCGGAGTTTTTAGTTGTGTGGTGTTGCCCAGAAAATCCTCACCGTCGGGAAACCCTTGACTTTATTTGGACGGCGGCGTCTACTGAATTGTCCGGCGATCAGAGTGGCTTCAGCCGCTAACCAAACCTTTCCCTTATCCTATCTATCGAATTCCATTGCGCGTATCATATCAAAACGCGATAAATGCATGGCAGCTGCGGCCTTTTGATCTATATTTTTTTCTTGTGATTTTACCCTGTTTTCCTTTCCTTTCTATTTTCTGTTTTTGGCTTGGGCGGTGGTCTTGTTATGTGGCTGGGTCGGGCCGTATATGTACTATCTGTCAACAGCGGTTTCATGGCTTCTAGCACAAATTTGGGGATACTTGCCTGCGAGTGTGGTATGATTAAGTGATATAGATAACAGCGTTACCACCCTTACCCAATCTATGTCATGTTTGCTGATCATATGGTTCCATAGCTTGTCTACACGACTCAGTTTGCACATTCAAGGAAAGTTTTGAGTACCTAAGATGCCTCATGTGAAAGGATACTGGTACGACTTCTTTTTTTTTCTCCTTATCAACTGAGCAACCGGGTTTCTAAGCTGACACATTGACGTCTGGGTTTGAACCCTGAACTACTGTCTGCCCAGTCCGGTCTTTACGCAATGGACCCGGCCTTTCTATAGATTTTCCTACTTCTGGCGCTACATTACGGATATAACTTTTTCCTCCCCTTGCGGAGTGGACAGTGTGTTTTGGGCATGAGGCGGGGGCTGGTCAGGGTACTTTGCCTAGGTTATCGCTCAGGTGATGATAAGCATAAATTTCTTGATCATTTACTCAGGAAAGACGCCGCAGCGGCGAATTGTTTTCATATACGATGCCGTGTGTTGAATTTTCGATCGCCGACGACGGGTAAGATGCATATTTGGGGTTCATTTCACGTCACTGATACTGGTTCGGTCGCGGGCGAGAATGCTTTTGGATACTGCAGCCGACGCGACGTTTAGAACGTGTGTGTTGGGTAGGATAGCAACCCTAGTTGGTTCGACAAGGGTTTAGGCTATTGCCTCGGCTTTACGCTGGACAAACGGAGGACGCGCAAACATGAGAATAAGGGCAAGTGCCGGGTAGCGTTTCAACCCTACGACAATGTGGATTCATACGTGCCGCCATTCCGGATATAACTTGTGGGCGCGCGCTTGTGAAGGCGGAGAATGTGTTGACTCATTCCTCATATCCTCATTGCCGGTCCATTCTAAGTGGATTCTTGGCAGCATGGAAGGGCAGTCCCGGGCACGCAAGAGTGAGCATGCTTGATGAAATTAGGGTTCTAATCACTAGCTGGTGGTATGGGGGTACGAAAAATGACAGGGAAATAATGGGCCGTGAGGAGCTCAGACAGGAGACGGCTGGGACCCCAGTTGTGCGATCCTTGATACCCTGCGCTGTATACTGAATACAACAACGGTGTGTAGCGCAGGGCGCAAGGTGTCCGCTTATAGCTAATGAGGTGGATATTATTCATCTCTCCGTACGCACGATCTGGACCAAACTGGTCGGTTGTGGTAAACTAGCATAGGGATTCGGGCAAGTGCGTGCTGTTTCAGTCGTTTGAGGAATGGCAAGACCCTGTTTTGTAATGGATATATATGACAAGGTCCGACTTGAAGAGTGGCGTTAAATAAAAATACATGAAAGATCGAAGAGTCAGGACAGTTTGCGGTCAAGACAATGGCTATGGGGGGAGGCCAGACTCACGGTTTTCTCGTGTACGGGTAACCTGGGATAAAGGATCTTTTTCGAATTGTCCGGGAGAAGCAGCCAAAGCCGTGCCGCGCCTTGCTTTGTTCTCAAACATGCAGAAGACGCGAGGCCACAGAACGGAACAGATCTAGGAGGCGTTTGCTTCCTTGCTGTGAGAGTCGTAACCTCATAAAACTAGTAGCGGGGGGATGCGAGCTGATCTGAGCTGGTTGAGAGTTTGAAATTGGGCATCGGCGAGGACGGACAGGAGAGCTGCGCGTCATTTCAGTTGGGTTGACAGATTTGCTGTGGCATAGGCTTCCCTTTTGCGCTGTGTATGGGATTGTGTACGGAACGAACGAGGGGAGCGGTGCTTGGCTGTCCAGAGTCACTGCCGCTTGTGATCATGATCGACTGCTAAGATGATTTGCAGTTGTTTGTCAAAAGCTTCTTGGCAGCTCACGTGGAACAAAATTCTTGTCAGCTCTGTTCGACGCTACCTCAGACGATGGCCGCGTACCCTCCACCGCCCTTTTACCTCCCTTACCAGTACCCTCCCGTCTACCCACCACAGTCCCCACGGCGTGGAGGTGCTCCTCAGAACGCTGCAAGATCTCACCATCCGCAAGGCTATCACCATCCGTACCCAGTTCAACATGACCATCAACCCCACCATCACCCCCACCATCTCCAGCAACACCAGCAACAACAACATCAGCAACAGCAACAGCAACAGCAACATCATCAACAGCATTACCCTCTAGCTCATCCTCATCCTACAAAATATATGCATTATGGACCCCATCATTCTCATCACCCTGGGTACCCGCCATACCAGCCTCAGCCTCCGCCGTCGGCCACTGCCAGCCCAACGTTTGCCCAGCAGTGGCAAGCTCATCATGGCCATGTAAGTCATCATCAACAGCAGCAGCAGCCGCTGTCCCCATTACCGAAACAACTTGGAGTGATGCCGCTCCCGCCACATCCCATTCCGAGTCATATTCAGCCGCGCGGTATGTCACCTGCCTATTTTGATTTGCAGAATCAGCAAACTCCTTCTGTTGGTTCCTCCCCTGCTCCTCCTGCAGCTGCTTCGTCTTCCGCTCGCGAGAGTGTAGAAGTTGAGGAGGCGCCTCTAATAATAGGTGATTCTATGTCTCCGGCTGTGGAGGAGCCAATGACTACTTTGGAGACTGCTGGGACGGACGTGCCCATGTCTTCTAGTCCGCCTCAGCAACATCAAGCAATACCAAAAGTTTTGGTTGGGCCTACTACTACTCAACCTGTATCAACATACAAGCAAACTGGGACTATATCTATAACTTCTCCTTCTATGTCTAATATCGCTTCTTCACCTGCTTCACCTATATCACTTGCTTCGCATACTTCGGTTATCTCCTCTGCTTCTCCTATCGCATCTGAGTCCCCGCGTCACTCTGCTGCGGCTATCAACGCCGCATTCTTCCCTACCATCACCACGCCTACAACTAGCACTGCATCTTCTGCCACCACGGCCGCCAAAACTACTCGTACTGTCCATAAACCGAAGCCGAAGGCCATCTGGGCCATCTGGTCGCGCCGACCACAAAATCCATCTGACGCACCTGGGATCATCATCTCCCCTTCTGCGCGTCCACCTCCAGACGTTGTTCAGCAGGCTTTGACGATCTATCCACCATCAACATCTGCTGAATCCTTCTCCCCTTCTGCACGTATAATTACACTAGGAGGAGGTGGAAGCGGGTTGAAAGGTCCGCCTATAATGCCTAGAACATCGATTTTGCCGACAACGCGGGTAGAAGGTGA
This sequence comes from Amanita jacksonii TRTC168611, assembly GCA_000497225.1. Lineage (NCBI taxonomy): Eukaryota > Fungi > Basidiomycota > Agaricomycetes > Agaricales > Amanitaceae > Amanita > Amanita jacksonii. The sequence continues at coordinate 10,406 of AYNK01000824.1, read as the reverse complement.
CAACGCCGAAGGTACTGCATTGAGCAGTGAACCTACTGATTCGACGGTTCCATCGTCATCCGCATCTGTCACCGAGGGTTTGACGGATCTGACGGATGCACCGACCTTGCCGGGGTCACCGTCGAGCTCGACGACGTCGGTTTCTGTGGGCCAGAATGGGAAGGAAGGTCCTTCCTACGAGAAGTACGAAGAAACTGAGAAGGAGAGGGAAGAAAAGGAAGTTGAGACACCGTCCGTGGACGAATCCGCTGAAGAGATTTCAGCTGGCCCTGTAGCTGTTACTGCTGATGCTTCGACTGTTGCAGCGGAAGCCTCTGCCAAAGAAACATTTGCTGCACCTTCCACTATCACTGCCTCAACGACCTCTGCCCAGCCTCCGCTCACCAAGTCCTGGGCATCTCTGCTCAAACCGTCCTCGTCCTCGTCAGGTTCCGGGCCAGTAAAAAATGCGTTGCCCACCTCAAACGTCGTCGGCATCTCTGTCCCTGCGTCTACTGCTGCATCCTCATCCCCCTTCGGTTCTTCCGCAGGCAGTGAGAGAGCAACTCCAGGGAGGAAAGCCGAGTTGTTAGCTTTGTTGACGCACGGACCAGGTGGCATTTTGAAAGTAGCTGGCAACTACGCTACTGCTGCCGCGGGCGGTGGAAGCAGCCACACCCACACTAGTCAGAGCCAGGCCCAAGGGGGGAGGCTGAGGCCGAGGGGACTGATCAACAGTGGCAATATGTGCTTCGCTAATTCGGTCCTGCAAATGTTGGTCTACACGCTGCCGTTCCAGCGGTTGTTTTCTGAAATTCGTCGGTTGAAGGGAGTGAGAGATCCCAAAGAGGTGGGGAAAGAAGCGAACGGGACGCCGTTGGTGGATGCAATGGTGGAGTTCGTGGGGCAGTTTGTAGTTGACGCGGAGGCGGTGGTACCGGGCACAGGCATTAATGGGAACGCGAACGTGTGGGGTAAAGGTAAAGAGAGGGATAGGAGTGAAGATGATGACGAGCTGTGGGGAGGAGAGTCGTTTGTTCCCAGTTATGTATATGAAGCCATGAAGGAGAAGAAGAGATTTGATAATATGCGGGTTAGTCTTTCCTTCTTGGTTCCTGATCGGCTGGTTGATGAATATCTGTGGCTTAGGGTGGTCAGCAAGAAGATGCAGAAGAATTTCTCGGGTTTTTGCTCGAGTCATTAGAAGAAGAGCTGGTATTGCTGAAAGAGACTCTGACGGGTTCTTCGTCTATCGCCCAAGGGAAGCCCAGACCAGTGGAAGAGCGAGAGGAGGCCGCTCCGCCTGAGGAACGGGGCTGGCAAGAGGTTGGGAAGAAGAACCGAACTGTCGTCACGAGAACGGTGGGTTCCTTCTAATTTCTCGTACGAGCTGAATCAGCTGATGAGTGTTGAATCAGATCAAAAGTACTGAGTCCGCTATTTCAAAGATGTTTGGAGGCAAGTTTAGGACAACACTTAGGGTGCCGAAGAAGGACTCTGTCATTGTGGAGGATTGGAGGTCTGTTCGGTTGGATATTCAGGTGAGAGTGCATCTTTTCTTGGCTTCATGCTGCACTGCTAATTTTTTCTCCGTAGCGAGACCAGATACATACGGTCCAAGATGCTTTGGCGTTCATCTCCCACCCGCAACCTGTGCAAGTGACCAATCCTTCTCGGCCTGGGACAACGCTGGAGGCGCAGCAGCAGGTGCACATCGATGCACTCCCTCCCGTGTTGATCCTCCACATGAAGCGCTTCTGCTACGATACGAGCGTAGGGGACGTGGTCAAGGTCAGTAAGCAGGTGAGATTTGGGCCCGAGCTTGAAATTGTGAACGGTAGGCGTAACATTGTATATCTGAGGTTGGAGTAGGATCTAATCAACAACGTGATGCAGACGTGATAGCGCCTGGTATCCGGAAATCTTTCCCACCAAAGTATAAGCTCTTTGGGGTCCTGTATCATCATGGGCTGTCGGCATCAGGCGGGCACTATACTCTTGACGCGCTCCATCCAAGCAGGTTCATCTCTCCTGGAGGAAAGGCCCGCGAAGGCTGGATTAGGATAGACGACGAGCTTGTTTCGGATGTGAGGTCCGAGGATGTATTTGGCGGTGAGAAAGACGAGAATCGGTGTGCTTATCTATTGTTTTATAAAAGGATCCGGTAAAGCCTGAGGCAGCTTGGACATGCCCAGGGGCTTCGTTCGCTCCCTTTGCCTCCTCTCCGCTCTGACTTTCATCATTCTTACCTTCGTTACCACTCGTAGTTCATTTCTGTGATATCCGCATCTACCATACACTAGAAATTCCATCTGTTACCTGTTGCTTAGTAGATTAGATACCAAAAAACCGGAAAAACAACATATCAGATCAAATTTAGCAAGTGCACTCTCAGCGCGCACGTTGACTGCACGTTTTCACTGTTCCACAAGTACACCTCTGCTTTATAGCCCACCTGATATCTAACCCTGAACTTATTGATATACTCTGATTATGACAACTGGAATCGCAACTATGACAAACTCAACTTCTGCCGAAACTTCTTCTGCTCCGACGGTGGTTAGCAATTCGAGCACCTGGCACACGGGCCCCCCTGGGAAGAGGGGAGGGAAAAGAGGCGGGAAAGGCGGGAAAGGTGGAAGAGGCGGCCGTGAAGGAAGTGGAAAGTCACCCGATGCTGCCTCTCCTACCCAACCTCAACCACAAACCGCCGGCGGAGGAGGCAAGCAGGACAAGGGAAAAGGTAAAGGTAAAGGCAGGAATCGGGAACATGCAAATCGCGGTTCGGCAGAGGCAGCACCAGCTGAACAAGTCCAAGATGGCGGCCAAGAAGGAGCTGAGGAAGAGGACTCGACGGAGGATGTATGCTTCATCTGCGCTGAACCTGTCAAGTATTACTCTGTCTCGGCGTGTAACCATAGAACGTGCCACGTCTGCGCGTTGCGGTTAAGGGCGTTGTATAAGAAGATGGAATGCACATTTTGTAAAGTAAGTTTTTCGAGTTCGTCTATTGGTGGAACCGATACTGAACGTGATACGGTAGGAACCTCAACATTCGGTTGTGTTCACGACAGAGCAGGACAAACCGTATGAAGAATACGATCTAGAAACGATGCTTCATAGAGATAGCAAGCTTTCCGTCTATTTCGAAACGCAGGATATGATGGAGGAGACGCTGATCCTGCTGAGGTTCAATTGTCCTGATTCCAACTGTGATTATATTGGAAACGGATGGGGAGATCTCAAGCTGCATACGAGAGGCGTGCATAACAAGATGATATGGTACACTCGACTTCCACTAGACCTGATCTTGAGGAAGCTGATAGAGCGGTGGTTTTGGACAGTGACCTTTGTATACGACACAAGAAAGTGTTTGTACATGAGCATGCTTTGTACCCGCCCAACGTTCTGCCCATTCATCTCCCATCTATGAGCCAGCGGCACCGATCTAATCAACCAAGAGACCAGGTTGAAGGAGGGGTTCACCCCCTTTGTGATTTTTGCCGCGAGTGCTTCTTCGGGGATGACGAGCTCTATACTCATTGTCGGGAGAGACATGAGGAGTGTTTCATCTGCAAGAGAAGTGACATACGTCACCAATAGTGAGTACAATCTCGTTATCGGAGTCAATAGTGTTACTGAAGTCGGATAGCTTCCAGGATTACGATAATCTAGTGAGTAGAACATGGTTAGCCCCTAAGGTCGCTCATGATCTGCAAGGAACGACATTTCAACGAAGCGCATCACCCATGTGCGCAACCTCAGTGCTTAGCCCAAAAATTCGTCGTCTTCGCAACGGTGTTAGATCTCAAAGCACATATGGTAGAGCAACATGGTGGAGACATGACATCACGCGATAGAAAAGATGCGAGGCGGATCGTCGCTGACTTCACATTTGAGGACCGTCATGTACACGGGCGTAGAGACCATCACCATGAACGAGAGCGAGAGCCACCCCCTTCGTGGCCCCCACCCTCACACGTCGTACCACAAGGGGCTTCGCACCACTCACGAGGGACCGCACAGAACAAACGAAGGGAGGCGTTTGGAGCAAGACTGACCTCTGATAGTGCCCCCGGTGTGGGTGAATCTGCTCCTTCTATGTCCCAACCCGCTATCGAATTCAATCGGGCTCCAACTCCGACGAGGGAAGGCGTGGAACCCGCAGTTGTAGAGTATGTGATCCCGTTTCTTCCATCAAAAAGCTGACTTGTCTGCTCCACCTTAGACGGCACACCTCATTTATGTCCCGTCTTCAGTTACTGGTCGCAAACCCCACAACAGCAATTCCTGCGGCTAGAGCGGCTATGCGTGGGTACCGTTCTTCCGAGTCTAGCGCTCAAGATTTCATCTCAACTATATGGAACATCTTGGATACGAATTTGGAGCACACAGCAATCATCGTGAATGCGTTTGTAGATCTGCTTGAAGAAGACGAAAAGAAGAAGGACTTACTGAAATCATGGAATGGGTTTGCTATCGAAGTTCGTGCGATTCTTTTCAACTTGCTAGCACTATTCTCATTGATTTACATAGCAAAGAAGACAATTTCCGGAATTGGTGCCGACTGCCGTTGGTGCCAATTACGCCACTATCGCTACTGGTCGAGTCCTGAACGCTAAACACTCCACCATCACTCGGTCTTCTCAAAAGTCGTCCCGCATGGTTTGGGATCGCGTCGAACAAGCAGCTAGTTCGGCAGCTCCTGGACGAGCTCTCAGTTCTGTACCTTCTTCAAGCCGTATTTCTACATTGGACAAGTTTCCGCCTCTCTCTATATCATCATCTGCTCCTGCCACACGGGCACCATCTCAAACACAAAGGATGACGCCGTGGACCTCGTCCAGTACTACAGTAGTGCAAAGCCTGGTACCCCAGGTTCCTGATGCTAAGGTCCAGGTTGTAGCTCAACCTTCACGTCCCGGTCCCGGTTCGGGCGATGTGAAGTCAGCACAACACCCGCCAAAGCTATCCCTCGCGCAGTTTCCCGAGCTCCCCGCGCCCTCGACAACGAAGCCAAGAGCACAGGTCAGTGGGAACCCATCATTGCGTAACATCTTGGGGACGTCAGTCGCTCCCACCGTCCCAGCATGGCGGGCCGGGCAAGCAGAGTCAGTCAGTGTTATTAGCACTGGAGGTACAATGGATAGTGAAGGTCCAGAAGGCGCTATTCCAATGGGAGGCGCGGATGGGCCAGGTAGAGGCAAGAAGGGAAAGGGAAAACAGAAGCAGACATTGTTCACACTTGGATCGTTTCCCTCTTGAGTGGATGATAGATGGAAGTGCATAGAGCAACTTTATGACCATTCCAATCCCTCGTTACAACCTGATGAGTGATGAGGGTATGGGAGACGCGTCAAAACAGTAGAGTGTCGCTTCAAACAACATTCAACAGACACAGCGGGCAGTATACTGTTCCTTTTCCTTTTCCCTCGCCTACATTGTCATAGATATCTCGGAACACGACGGACGGTTTCCACAAGTTAAGGAAGGCATGGGTATATTTAGTCGGTTGTGCTGAAAATGGGATGTGGCGAGAGATTTCGTGTGGAAACAGACTCGAAGTGGTCACTCTATGTTGTGATAACAAAATTTCTCACTTCCACAATGTCGGGTTACACGTTTACAGACGACGAAAGTGTTATTACATCACTACCCAGGCTGCACATCTAAATTTCTTCATTGTATTTTTCATAAATGGTCTGTTCGTGCATCGCAGACCTCGGTTTAATAGAACATTCGAAAGGATTTGGAACGCTGTTGACGGAGAGGGGCCAGTGAAGTATGTGATTATGCCATTGACGATACGTACCGCAGAATCCCTGACAAATTTTCAACATTAGGGCCGATCTCGATAACATTTCCGTTTGCATCAACGGACTTCTCAATATCAAAAGCGGCTATCAAAGATGCAACGGTTATCCACACAGCGGAAAAAGCCATGTATCGACCGGGACATATTCTGTCATGTGTCATGACAAACAATTGTGATTAGACGGATCACCTCGGGTAGCTGAATTACACATACCGACGACCGAACCCAAATGCTGCATGAGCAGGATCAAGAACTTCCTTGTTGATTTTTCCATCCTTCATGAATCGGTCAGGCTTGAATGAGAAAGGGTCTGGATACACGTGTTCATTGTGTAACATTGCCCTAGTAATTGAGCCGAGATTACAACTGATAAACAATGGAAAGCATTACCAGGCGTTTCCGATGACAATGGAACCCTTGGGCAATCGATAGCCTTTGTAAATATCGTCCTCCATAAGTAAATGAGGAACGCCTACGAAAGGGTTAGGTTAGCGAGGGAAAAGCCAATCCATACTTACCGATTGGCAGAATCTCTTTCCAGCGCAACGCTTCCATGCATAGAGCTGTGATGAACGGCAACCTGTCTTCGTCGTCATAGGTCGGGAGCTCTCCAAGTGGGACAACAGAATCAATCTCTTCTTGTGCTCGTTTGAGTAAATCAGGATGTTCCAGGAGGCCTAGCACGCAGAAGGTAAGTGTATCTGTAGTCTGGCGCGTCCTCAGTAGCCCGAATCATGTAAATTTGACAGTGACTTGCCGTGTCTGATCCAGCAAGATACAATGATGCCGCGGTCCCTTTAATGACGTACTCTTGCCAGTCACTGACATCTTGTTCTTCAATCCGGGAATAGCAGTGGGAAATGAAAGATGGTTTGTAATCCCCTCGATCCTGATGATATATATAATATGCAAGAGTCGATGAAGTTTCGGAGAGGTCTACCTACAAGCCGATCTTTTGCAGCCTTGAAGGGTACATCAAGTGACTTGCGTGCAATACCCCTCGCATACTTCGCTTTCGCGTGGAAGGTGGCACCAGGCATCCATTCTGGCACATACCTCAGTATCGGAAGAAAGTCGACCAAGCTGGATCCGGGTTTACTGCTCGCCGCAAGGATACGAACACTGGCCTCTGCGGTATTAATGTAAGGGTCATCGTCAGATTGTACCTCTAATCCGTATGTGATTGATATAATAGTCTCCCCCGCCATGCTGCAGATAGAAAGGAAGGTATTCATGAAAGACCAAAATTTTTGAAGGTAAACAGAAACTTACTGACGAAAATTACCACAGACGTCCTTTGGTCGTTCAAGGAAACGATGAAGGACCTTGCGAGCAGCTGTGAGGCTGTGCGGTCGGAAACTCTTGGCAGCCTTAGGATGGAACAATTCATGGGTTAGCCGGCGTTGCGCACGCCTGAACCGTGATGAATACAACTAGTTGCTAGCTAGGCAAGGCGAAGGTCGCGCTTACCATTGATTCCCTGCGATACGGTTTTCAATAATATTTTAGACTAAAAGGACCAAGAAATTACCATATCGAACCAGGGGAAAAGTAAAGTCGTATCCCATCAAATCAAGCATTGGAGAGTGGGGCCTATCTGAGTAGATGGACGACCGCCTGTCTAACAACTCTGTCGCAGCCTCTTTCGAGTCTAATATAATCATGCTTTGTCCTAGAATATTCAGATGTATTATATCACTTCCTGTCAAACGAGTATCCTATGTTATGGGACAGTACTGTTGAAATGCCACATATACTTGCCATATTCCTGGGACAATTTGTGACATTTCGTCCACATTCCCTCCCGCGGTAAATCAAACATATTTCCGACGATCGGATAACCCTTTGGTCCAGGTGGTAACGGGAGGACATTCCTTTTCATGCGTTTGTAAAGGACATAGAGGAAAAAGGCAGAGGCCAAGCCGACCGGTAGGTCAAAGGAAATATGAATGGCCATGTCGTAGAGCAACTGGGGTGTTACGAGATGAGGGACCACAATCATTGAATATGCCTGCTATTTATGCGCCTAAAAGTGCCCGTAGCCAACCTGTCTTGGTTAGGGTATTCCATATGCCAACATCAAGTCTTTGTCATTTCTATATTGATGAAACCTTGACTTTGTCTGAATGAGTGTGGGGATGGATTTACATAACATCTAGAGCAAGTCTAGTAGCCGAACTCAATGCTTGCCAAAATCGGTCACGCTTATCAACAAACATTCTGATACAAACTTTTGAACACCCCTTTCGAACTGAGTGAGCATTGTACATGGCCTGGACGCAAGCTCGGCCTCAGCACTCTGAAACTCAAGATGCTTGTATGGAATGGGATGGAGAGGAACCTAGCTAGTCATTGCAGTGAGGCTATGAGAGCCGCTGTTGTTCTCAATGTAATATACAAGTCTGATTCTGACACGATTCTGCGCTTGTTCCTTAGTATGATCAAACATAGGAGATATTCTATTGCTCCAAACGTTATGGAAAGTCATCCAATATGAACTCTATAAGCTCAATTCAATTATTTCAGATCATGGGATGGCGACGATCCACCTGTATATCATACATACGCATGACAAAGGCCCCAGCCGTTCGGTGCATAATAAGGGAATGTCCACACATGGTCATGTTGGAGCTACAAGCACGTCTGCCCCGAACGCCACCAAGGCCGCCACATCATATGTATCACGATGTATATAATCTATACGCCCTTTACCTGTTTTGCGCTGTGCTGATCTTTTATACATTGAGCCGTCTCGTAGTGCAAATGCTCTGCCACCTTGTGATGATTCTTGCACAGCTTGAATACATGCCATCTCGCAACGCCCGCCTGAGATATCTTGCATGTTGTTATGTCTATGTATGGCACTCATCTAGCACAGAGATTTGTCCGTTACGTTGGCATCATGCAGTTCCTTAACGCGGAAACCAGCCCTTAAGTATAGGACAGAATCTACGCTTATACCATGCCCTTGCAATGCCTGTTTGTCGGGCCTCTGAAACAATGCGATCTGTTGGAGGAGTCCAAGGCGAACGTTGTACATTTGATTGTAACCGTCTGAAACCAGGTCGGGACGTTGTCATGGTCTTGCTGTCGCACTCGCCAAGTCGACGAGGATTCGGGGTCTTGACCACGACCCCTTAAGTTAAGCAAGTGCTAGAGTGGAATTAACGACACAGGCCACCTGCCGATCAGCTTGGTGGTGAGCCAGAAACCCGTTGATTTCCTCCCACGAGGCACAGTTTTCACGCTTTATGTGTAGCAGTGCACTGAAGTATGTTGAGCCGGGCATGTACCACGTTCGGCAATGGTACAGGGTGAATCTTGGGGCGACATTTATTGCAGCAGTATTGCTATTGCCATGGTAATGCATGCTAGCGAGACGTATGGTGATAGCCTTTCCCCTACGTACGGACGTCAGGATAAGAACCGACGGTGATGCCAATGGGGCTCACCTATCCGTGCTGACATGAAGAATAAACCCAAGAACCTAGGGCATCGTTTTGACTTATCGTAAGAGGAAACAGTGAAACTGAATACACACCCTTCCTTGTTCCGGTCAATCAAACGAGGAGCAACCGCCCGCACGTAGGTACACGTACAAATCACGAGGAGGATGACGAGCAACAGCGATTGGAAATTGAACAGGGCAGACTCGAGAGCAGCTTGGTGAACATGGGTGTAACAACGAAAGGTATGGACTCACCATACTGTGCCTTGCAAATGCGTTGGCTTTGAACGTGGCGGGTGGGAGTTGATTTCCTAAAACAGCTATCGAGCAAATACACATGACCAAACCAAACAGAGTGCGCACAAGACCTCGTAACGCTCATGGCTGCGACGATTGGAAGTTCATGCGGATGGTAAACCGGAGGTAAAGACGCCCTATGTCAACGAATTACCCACCGAGAGTTCTCTATTCTGGCGTCATCACTTACATTGGCGCTGCGACGTCGCAATGGGAACGCCGCCATTAGCCTTCTCCCTGATATGTCAAGGGAAAGGACAGAGCAAAGGGTAAGATGCCTTGAGTTATGTATTGGACACCCTCACGCGTCACGCTGGTCATTGGGAAAGGTTTGGGACAGCTGTTAATGCGACATCAGTGAAATGCATAAATCACATCGCTGAGGACAGATACCACAGAGCGCCTGAAAACATCGATAACTTTTCCATTTTCATCGACAGCTTTCTCCATGTCAAAAGTAGCTACGAAAGATGCAACAGTTATTAACACAGAGGAGAAGGCCATGAATCGACCAGGACATATTTCATCATAAACCGATAGACAGGCTTCTCAGGAGACCGAGTTACATACAGATGACCGAAGCCAAATGCTGCATGAGTAGGATCACGAACATCCTTGCTGATTTTCCCATCCTTCACCGGTCAGCAGGTCAAAGGAAATATGAATGGCGACATGGTAACTTGTGGCCGACCTATCTCAACGATTCTATCTTCGGGTGTATTAATGATGAATATCATTCTATACACGGTGATAGTGAAAGAAGAAGAATGAATCTGCGATTTCCCTTCATATATCGGGCCGTGGCGCTACGCTCGTAAAACCTATTACCCATGGTATCTCCAACCATGCCTACATATCTATCGGCGC
>AYNK01002432.1:0-28868 GCA_000497225.1 Amanita jacksonii TRTC168611 | reverse complement strand
TTGAACACCTCTGGCATCACATTAAACTGCATCTGTGCAGGTATGAAGCACCAGCAAAAGGTGTTTGGGAGATTTGGGAGAGAGTGGCAGAGGTGTGGAATGATATAGAGCCAGAGGTGTGTCAAGGGTTGATTGAGAGTATGCCTAGAAGGTTGGAAGCAGTTGTTAAGGCCAAGGGAGGCAATACAAAGTACTGAATTGTGTATTTTCTGTATTTCTGATACCCACTCAAATAACTGGCCCAATGAGTCATCAAACTGGCCTATATCTCCATAGATACTGCATAAAATTACATAATTCTTGATTCTGGATGTAGCCATTAAGTAACACATTCTTACATAAACCAACACTTTGGCTCTGTTTGGTCTTGATGTGATGCTATGTCACAAACAATTCAAAAGTGCCAAACATTGGGCCAGTTTTTTGAGTCACTGTATCATCCAGGAGCCTTTGTCACTACCTGAGAGACTTTACCCAAGTGCCCATAACAGTGATCACTCATGATCATGATGTGAACAAGAAATATTTGAGACTGCTTCTGTGTGATCAATCAGGATCATGCTAAATCACAGTGACAATGAATGATCCCTTATGAACCATTTTTTGTCCAACTTTGCTCACCAAAAAGCCAAGCATCACACTTCAATCATATTTGCATTTATCTTTGGATTTGAGTACACTCTTAGTACTTTAGTGGTGATGTAATCAAGAATGCTTAACTGAAATGCATAATATCATTTTTTACTAACATGAAATTATTTATTCTTTCAACCATATGAAATGGCCTCCTACCTCTGGTATCAAGGCAACATTTGCTGGATTAGGACAATGATGACAGTGAGCTCAGTGCACATTACTCAGACTAAGGGAGGGAAAAATTATTACGAAAATATGATCCCCTGTGCAGCTTTGACTACTGTGTTCCGTTCCTTATCAGTGATTACACCAGCTGCCACCGCAGTTCCCAGAACGGTGATAACCCAATCCTGACAATTCCATGTCCCATCCGGCTTCCTAACAGGAGTTTTGTTGCCAATTGTCTCCAGTTCTCTACGCTGCGCGCGGGACATCATCTTCAAGTTAATAGACAGAGATGATACCATCGGCATATCCAGAGCCGCCTTCGTCATCGCTCCCCAGTTGGTAAGGTGGTTTACATTGATTTCCTTCACAATGCCCACCCGTCGATGAACAGGGGTTCCGGCCCCCCCTGACACACGGCCCAGCTCCCAAGCGAGCATCCAGTGATTGTCCCGGGAAGAATTACTTTTCGCCGCAGCGGTCACGATTAACTCGACTATCAGGCTGGCGTCCTTCTCGGGGTATAAATGATCGATATCGACGGGCCGGACGTGGCCAGGTGGAACGCCCATATTGGGAAGATACACGACGGCCATTCGCTGTATGTCTGCAACACGTCAAGTACGTTGTAACAGTAACACCGGGCACTCTGAACTCAAATGCGCGGCCGCGTATCACTGATCAATCGATCAGGTCCAGGACGTCTGATCGCCGCGGCTCGGCCTTTATTCGGGAATGGGCGCCGGAGCTGCTAGCATTTGTTTTTTCCTCCAAAAATGAGCAACTCCAGATGGGCCGTGCATCTGCGGTATCGTAGGGTGGTGACAACATTTTTTTCGGCGCAAAGACCATGAATAGCCCCAGAACGCCCAGTCGTGACTCGGAACTTACTGGCAACCCAATCAGGCAGGTAAAAGACCGTGGCGGTGAGAACACTCAGGGATCAACGTCTAATAATGCCTCGAGGCCTTCTATTGCTGTATCCGTCAAACCTACAACTGCGGCGGCTGCCCTCACAGCTCCTTTCATTCCTCTCAGCTCCCCCTCCATACTTAAAGTTCCGCCCACGCGAAAAGAAATGGCGAACCAGTCGCAAAACGGCCCAGAGGGAATCAATATATCCCTCATCAACGTCAATACTTCTGTCGGGGGCTATGTGGACGATCACTACGACTTCCTTTCCAGTTTGTTTGAACAGCTACAGCTTGCCACCTACGAAGCCTCTGACCTCATGACCGATCTCACTACCTTCATGGACTCGGTTCAATACTTTGCGCTCATTATAAGAGAACAAAAGACAAGAGATCTGACAATACAGTTAGAAGGTAAACGGCTTCTCCTCTGATCCTTCAAATTGAAAGCTCACGCAGTTCTCATGATAGACCGTAGGGGGACAGATGTTATTGGCATGCTCTATCTTACCACGCCCTCCGAAATGCGAAATAACGTGACTGGAATAAATGACCTCAATCTTGGTGTTATCGTACACGCCAAATTTCGACGAAAAGGCTACGCCGCCAGCGCGGTCAGACTTGCATTGGACCATGCTTTCAATTTTATCCGTTGTCACCGCGTCCAAGCAATTATCATAGACCCATTTAGCTACGCAAAATACCCATCATACAGACTATTCACATCGCTGTGAGTAATTGTTCCTCCCTCCACCATGTGACGTTAACCCATCATGTTCGATCGGACAGTGGCTTTGAACAAGAAGGCATTCGCCGTCGTTCTTACTTTAATGTATTTGACAACGAGTATCAAGATATTGCCTACCTAGCCATCATAGAGCTCGAGTGGCTGATGAGAGACAGCAGGAGGAGGACTCAAGCATCATCATGGGACGAGCTTTTAATCCGCCATGATAGGGAGCGTCGGATGATACTTCTATGGGAAGACCGGATGAGCAACGATGATGACATACAAACTTTGCATCAATTCTCCCTCGACGACGATCATCAGACAGCCGACCCTTCCCGCGCTACCTCGAGGGCTTCCACTCCAGGTCTCTGTATCAACTGGTGGGTTAGCCATGTCCCTCAGCCAATTGCAGTCTCTTACGTTGATTTTGATCTAGCAATCAACCTGCGGAAGGTTTGTACGCAGAGAGTATAGGATCTGGCCCTTCATCGATTGCTCTCAGTGAACATCCGAGAAGCCCCACCTCCGATTGGGACCTATTGGATGAGGTTTCTTCCTATGGTGAACTAGAATCAGATATCGAGTTGCACTGACGGAAGGAGAGAAAAAGCATCTTCCCATGATTCGAGCATGTACCATCATGTACAAGTAGACGGAATTTGAATTTGAATTAATTACCAACGACGTCATCGAGTGTGCAATGCTCATCGACTATGTCTGACACCACCACCACCACCTTCAAGGTTGCCCAGGTCACCGCCATTGTCTCCTCCGCCGTTGCCTCTGGTTCGCATTTTCGCAACTCCATCAACCATTACTAAACCATCAAACCCAGGCGGCATTCTGACCCTGTCCTTTCTAACAGTTCCGGCGTTGCTCCTCCCAGCATCGAGCAGCAGCAAGTCCACCTCGCCCTCTACGCCTGCAGCTCCTTTATCTCACATCACACAGCAATGGCTGTGGGTATACAAAAAGGGAAAGATTATCTTTCCCTCTCTTGCAGCGACCTCCGCCCTGGCATACTCGTACCTTGCCTATGCTCTCGGCCCCCGCTCTGACAAGCTTTCTCGGCTGTACCTCACAGCGGCCGTGGCAACCATAGCAACTGTCCCCTATACATTGGGTGTCATGTTACCAACGAACAGGCGGCTTGAAGCAAGAGCGACCCGCGACGATTGGGGATTCGAAGAGACTGAACAAGAATCACCAGAATTAAGTGAGGAGGCAAAAGCGGAAAGGGACAATGAGGACCGTGAAATTCCGGGGTTGATGGCTAAATGGGCCAGGCTGAATACAGTTCGAGGGTTATTACCCTTCATAGGGACTGTTATTGGGGCGACAGCTGCTTCGCTACTAGGTGAAAAGCAACGAATTGTAATAGTAATTTAGAACACGGTAATTCCGGTACGCTCACGCAATAAATGTTCAAGGTGGTATTACTATGGTGACTTACAGTACATTTTTATTTGTGTACATGAGAAAGGTAATACTTGATTTTGCACAACCTCAATGCCCGTGAGTTACGCCCCAGTCCGACCGGCGGCTTTGACAGCCCCAGGGCTAGCCAAGGGAGGTAATATTTTTGCAGGATTTTGAATAGGTGGCGGCGGTAGAAAACCAGCACTAACGAGCCATGCTAGGTACAGGCCCATCAGATCTTTTCCTACAGTCAATGTCAATGCTCCGTCATATTGTCGTAGTAAAGCCTGCGTATTGGTATCATCAAGGTGCGGGGCCTTGGTACTCGTCGGTAGGTCATCGAGCACAAAATGGAGTAGTGGGAACAACGCGTTGTCTTGAACTTCCATCACATGCTGCTCAAGATTCCGTCGCCAGACGAGATATTCACATTGCTCAGTGGGGTACCCGTATTGCGTGAGCGATGAAAGCATGTTATTGAAGGTCGGCATGGGTCGCGCAGCGATGTGGAGGACGGACATGGAATCATTTGGCAGGGGGGAGAGGGCGGAGAGGGTCGTACATAGAGCAACGTGGTCAACGGGAACCATGTTGATAGTATTGTTGATGTCTGGAGTTAGGCCTAATTGTATGCACCCTTTGACTAGGCGCCATATAAAATCGTCCGTGTTCGTGACTATGGGATCGTCGTCAGCAAACAAAGACTGTACCCAAATCAAAAAATACAAACCAGCAGTCCGGGAATCTCCAACAACATACCCTGGACGAATTACGTGTCCCCGTAGACCCCGACGGCCAGCCTCAAATAATAGTTTCTCTGACACCCATTTTGACTGTCCATAACCGGTTTTAAGTGACGTACGTGCGCCCTCTAGATCATCGCTCTCTGGAATCCCTGCATGACTGGACCGACCATGCATCAAAGAGTTGGATAACTCGACGTAGTATCCTGTGTCGATTGCGGATGTAGATGAAACGAAAACCACAGCTTTGGGCTTTCCAGTTGAAGCTAAATTTATTGCGGTCAAGGTGGACAATACATTGGCGGCACGCAAGCGTTCGTATGGGTATACCCAGTGCACCTAACCGGCAAGTTTGCATTAGCAACGACAGCGAGTACATCGCTCTTTACACATACCAACGCTCCATTGTGTATTATCACGTCGGCCTCGTCGGAGATCCGCAACCAGCTCTCCTTGCCCAGTCCAAAATAATCGAGACTCAGGTCACCCACCGCTACCTCTACGCGACCGCTCTTGATCCATGCTTCATCCCAGACACCCCGGTCAGTCGAGCTCTCTCTCAACCGGGCTAGAGCCTTTTGCTCATCGGGAGCTCTAACAAGGCATATCACTTTTTTTACTCGCTCCTCGCGGCAGAGCAGGTCTTTGAGTACAAATGCTCCCAAGAACCCAGTAGCACCCGTCAGGAAGACCACTATTGGGTGAGTTTGATAATCCGCCTGCAACGGAGAGTATACTTCTTTTAACTTGGGTAGCAATCTCTCCAGGTCTTCGCTGTAACTAACAGCCAGCTTGGGTGGGGCTCCCGCTACGCTTTGCGATGTTGGGCCACTGTCTGGGCGCTTATCTGCAAACCCAAGGTCGGCGTTCCGCAGAGCATCTATTGCTGCAGCGAGGCCCGCAATCGTAGGCTGCTCAAAGATTAAGCCAAGGGGGGCATTTACCAGGAAAACTTTGCGAATTTCAAAAACGAGTCGTGTGGCGAGGATAGAGTGTCCACCGAGGTCAAAGAAGCTTTCATTGAGCGGCAAAGGCTGAGAAGAGTTAGGCAAAACATTTGCCCATATGCTCTGCATGGTCTCCTCTGTAGAGTTGGCTTTATGCGTGAGGGGGGCAGAAAAGGTAGCCTGCACAGTGTCTGGGAATGGAAGGGCGGGTTTGTCTATTTTCCCATTAGGATTCAACGGCATGCGCTTGAGGGGCACAAATACTAGGAGACGGATATCGTCACTCATTAGCTATAAAAGTTGTGCGAGGTCACTTACGAGATGGAATGCTATAGCTTGGAAGTTTATTCTTGAGATGTTCTCTGATATCTTTGATGAGACGTCTATACTTTCTAACGCCACCGGCCACATCCTTGAGGTCATCCTCATCACCCACGTCACTCGCGTAGGCAGACAAAGCCGGATCGTCCAGGGGAACAAAGTAACTGACGAGGATTTTTTCTTCATCTTTGTCCCTCCGCACCAAAGTCACGTTTTCACGCACGAGAGGATGCTGACTTAGGTGCGTGTCGATCTCGCCAAGCTCGATGCGGAAACCGCGGATTTTGACTTGATCATCAGCTCGCCCGGTGCACTCGACAACGCCACCTGGCAGGTAACGCCCGAGATCTCCAGACCTGTACATGCGGTCCCTTATCCCCTTCCAATGTAAGGCTTCCGGGCCTGCCATGCCGCTGGACGGATGGAGAATGGTATCTGTTTTCGGAGGGGCATTGGCAGAGAACCAATTGTTCACAAACTTCTCCGTGGAAGCATCTGGATCCAAGTAACCTTCTGCCAACCCACCAGACCGGACGTAAATCTCGCCAACTTCGCCAATCGCGCAAAGAACGCTCCGATCATTTCTATTGACGACGAGTAGCTGCACGTCAATCATTCCCTCCCCTGCTGGCATGATATCCTTCTGAGTAGCTAAAAAGGTTGAGTCTTCGGAAACAGGGGGGATCGCGAAGTGTGACACGGCTCGCTGAGTTTCCGTCGTGCCGTACATGTTGATTATGCTCACGTTCACGGCAAGAGATTGAAGGCGAAGACAGTCACGCTTGGTGAGTACATCGCCCACGAAGAATGCATTTCGTAAAGAGGGTATTTGGCAGCCCGCTTGGGCAGAAAGTAACTGACCCATGGCCGGCGTCAGATGTGTTACAGTAACGGCGCTCTTCGCCATCCATTCTGCTAGTCGGCCTGGGGTACCGATATCATCGGAGGTTGGTACATGCAGTTCTGCTCCGAAGAAAAGAGGCGTAAACACTGTAATTTCCTGTTAACAACAACAACAAAAAAGCGATTGATATACGTGGTACTAACTGTCGCGTTGAATAGGATCATGAGCAATACCGCTTAGCATTGTGAATTTTGAGCCTGGTCCAAGGCCGAAGCGTTGTCCCATCCAGGGGAAAAAATGGGTTAAGCTGAAATGTCTCCCTCTAACTCCCTTTGGAATGCCAGTACTACCGCTAGTGAAGGAGAGGGTGCCAATACTGTCGGGACCCAGAATGACGTTCGGATCCGTTCCCGAAAGATGAGTAAGAGAAGTCAGGACATCGACTCCATCGCTGTCAACTCCACCATGAATATTGCCAGTTGAAAACACCTCGAGAGCGGGAACTTCCACGCGTATCTTTAATTCTGCGCCCATGAATTCCCGAACTGATGGGTTTATCCTCCCAGCTCCCTTGAGAACAATTAACCCTCGGGGTTGTGCTACACGAAGGTATATGATTTGCCTTGATGGTGGGTAAGCAGGATCTGGGACGGACAGTTCCTAGCTTAAACGCAATGATGCGATATAAATAAAATTTCTCATACGCACCAATAACAGAAAATGTCGCCCCCGCCTTCAAAATCGCCATAACGGCAACGACAAGGTCAACGCTTCGATGGGCATACACCATGACGACTTCTTCGCGTTGGATACCTTGCTTTATCAGATGGTGCGCCAAGATATTCGAGGCGCACAGGATGGAAGAATAAGAATAAGTCACTATTTGCTGATGATCCTCCAGGTCGGTAGAGGGGATGCTCTGGATGACGCATGGTCTATCTGGCCACAAACGGGCATTACGGGAAAAAATATCCGTAATGGCGCCCTTCCAACCACACCAGTCTAGATCAGTAGTTGGATGTGGTAACTTGGTTTTTTGTGCAGGCGTCACAAGTGAAACGGAGCCGACGGGAGCCAGAGGATTTGCGCCGACCTTTCGAAGGAGGACAGAGAGCTGCTCCACTATCCACGATATTCTGGCAGAAGTGAAAAGCAAAGAATTATAGAGGATGCGGAGCGACATTTTGGGTGCTAACAATTCCCGAGATGTCGCTGCTTGTGGTTGTCGCGTGACGAATATAGTAAGGTCCGACGTTAGGCTGGTCGAATGAACGAAATTTTCCGGAGCATCTGTTTCATCAAAAAAGCGGACACGAAAGATAGGTTCTTCGAAACCATCGTCTTTTGACTTTGGGCCGAGGGCACGAGTGATCTCGTCAAATGGTACTGCATCGGCTTCAGCCTCGTTCTCTACATGCTGCACTTGCCGTACAATAGCCCAAAACGGATCCGAAGGTTCTATCCGAAGGCGGAGAACTAAAGGATCACGAGCAGCAGCAGAGGATGAGCCGATCACGATATCCGTGTCTCCAGTGTAACGATGCAGCAGGACTGTAAAGGCTGCCAGCAATAAATGGAATGCTGAAGGCCTATTTCTTCGTATATTATCCTCCTCTTCATCGTCGTCATTTTCGCTATAAAGAACAAGCTTTAAGAGACTGTGCGATGTTTGGTCGGAGAGCTCGGCCAAATGTGCAGCCTCGATGAGTTTTTGGCTGCCTGATGGCCTAGGGTAATCCGTAGGCAGAGAGATGGACGGAAGGTTCTGCAACCTTGAAAGCACCCTGTCCAGTCGATTGCCTTCCATTGCGACCAAGGCCAGAACTTGACAACAAGTTTTGAAGGTTTCGGAGATAAATATCTGGATTCGGACATTTCGGGGGATGATAAAGAAGAGTTGAACAGTGTGAGAGAATAATTGATGTGTTATGAAATAGATCCCGCTTAGCTCAGTTGGTAGAGCGCGTCACTAGTAATGACGAGGTCAGTCGTTCAAGTCGGCTAGTGGGAATTTGCTTTTTTGCGTCGGGAAATTATTTCCACTTTTCTTCTATAGTATCTGTGAGCTAGCTAAGCTACCGCCTCCCTCTCTTTTTGACTACAGGCATCCCTGCTTCCACCACATCGTCGTCCCTATCCCTATCGTCCTTGCTGACGCCCTCACCCCTTCTCCGCTTCCTGCCACCACCATTCTTCATACTCTCCTCTTTTAGTTCATTGACGGCTATCCTCGCAGCCTCTTCAACTCGTTCTCTTAATAGCGCTATCTCTTCTGTATCAGTTGCCCACAGCTCCATCTGCTTCCCTATTACTTGCTCTATCCGTTGAATCAACTCTACGTCATATTGTGTCACAAGTGTGATTGATTTTCCTGAACGCCCCGCACGCGCAGTGCGACCAACCCGGTGGATATAATCCTTGGAGTGTGTAGGGATGTCAAAGTTGATTACAATATCAACTGATGGTATATCTAGGCCACTGTCGCGGAGGGGGTAAGTTTTCCTGGACACACCGCAGCTGAGCAATAGCAACGAACCGACTAGCAACATCAGTTGCTACTAGAATTTTTCGCCCGCCGCTTTTGAACTTCGCCAGGGCACCCAGTCTTTGGCTCTGACTTAGCTGGCCGTGAAGTGGGACAGCCCCGAAACCAAGTGTCCGTAACATGATAGCCAGCCTAATGCAGTCCATGAACAGACCTTCCATTGCATGGGCGCCCATTGCTTACCGGGACGCATCATGCACTGTCCGAGTAAATATAATCATCGTATTCTGCGCCAACGAGTTAGCAAGGTATATTAGGTTCACGTCTTTCTCCTTCAGCGGCATAAGCAAATAATATTGCAACAGCGTTGATACAGTTTGGTATCTGTATATGAATTGAGCACATTCTCCGGAAAAAGTCAAAGAACAGACTTTGCAGACACTTCGACCTTGACCGGATTTGTTAAACTGGCTCGCTGTAATTTTGCAACTTTTGTGGTCATCGTAGCAGAAAATAGATACGTGGTCCGTTCCCTTGGCAGGACTTTAAGAATTTTATCAATGACAGGACCAAAATCCAGGTCCAACAAACGATCCGCTTCGTCCAGCACCTTTGGCAACGATAAGCAAACGTGGTTGGCCATGTCACAGTAGCGAGAACAACATACCAGGAATTTGATTCCCCTCAGACTAAAGCCCTTTGTATGTTCTAAATGCCAATCCAATCTCCCAGGCGTTGCGACGACCACATGTGGTCGCTTTGCCAACGCCACCGCCTGGTCGACTTCACGCACACCCCCTACGACAACGGCACATCGGACGCCCATAGCGGATCCTAGAGATTCAAACTGTTGTGATATTTGGAAAGCCAGTTCGCGCGTTGGCGCAAGAACACAGGCAAAAAGTCCCTTGGGTTCTTCCCATAGCTTTTGTAATATCGGTAATGCAAATGCAGCTGTTTTTCCAGACCCGGTGGAGGCCACGCCAATAATGTCTCTGCCTTCAAGTGCATGGGGGAGGGCTTCCCTTTGAATATCGGTAGGAATCTTGAATCCCACACTTTCTAGAGCTTCCAGGAGGGGATCGATGAGGCCAAGAGATCTAAATGATATGTCATTTGAGCTGCTTGCCTCTGCTGGGGATGACATTTTGGTGTCACAATGGATCACGCGTATTGCATGTCTTTTACTTGAGGCTCCTAAAAACATTTTTGCTACCACTACGCATGCCTTTTCTCCGCTGTGTCCGCCCCTTACGCTCCATTTCGCTCACTTCGAGCTGTTCTACATTGCCCCTTTCCATCCCTGCGCCGAACATTTCCGCACCCTTCTTGCCTTTCTTAACAGGTTTCTTCCCGATCACGCCATCAAATATACTGTCCTCCGCGGATACCCTGGAAGTTGAAGGGGTCCAAGTCATCTCCATTGCACCTTCCTCACCGACACGTAGATGCACATCGTCTTTCGTTCTCCTTCCACCGGCCGTCGATGTGGGCCTCCGGCGCTGGCCAAAGCTAGCATTTTTGTCGTCGAACCGGGACCTTGCGTCTGTCTGCATGGGTACAAGCTTGACTTTCGGAACCCGATTAGATGGAGCATGATGTGCTTCCAAACGAACATTTCTCTGGCCAGGGCGTGATCGAGGGTCAAATGTGTTAAGCTCTGCATCGAAATCATGACTTCAGCAAGGGAGTAGGGATGAATTCAAAAGAGTGTGCACTTACCACCTGCTTCACTACTGTCGCTGCCACTGCCACCTGAATCGCTCTCTTCGCTGTCCTCGAGGCCGTCAGATGACATCTTGTCGCTTTCTTCATCCTCTTCCTCCACGGCTGTCTTGCCCGTTGTTGGTATATGTTTTCTTTGGGCGACAGTGGAAGGATTCAAAAGAGCATACTCCCTATTATTTTCATCAACAGCGTAGTCGGGGTTTTCGAATACCTCCCGGAATCGAGGGTCGCTAAGAATCGTCCCCTGAGGCGGCTCGTCACTAGCCTCGTCCAGGTCGACATCCATGTTGTCCCCGTTACCTTGCTCTTGTTTACGTTTCTTCTTTTCTGCCTTTTTCCTTTCTCTCTCTGCCTCCTTGACTATCTTCTCTGCCAATGCCTTGTTGACCTTGACACCCACATCTTTCTTCGTTCGTATGCGACTTTCTGCCATCTTCTCCATCTTTTCTTGTACCACTTTTTCACGGTACTCGGCATACGCAAAGGGATTGGCGATAACTCTCGCAGCATCATATAGCTTGAGGGAGATGAAATAACCATGCATATAAGGTCGGAGTGCAGGTGTCCCAACGAGGTGGTCCAAACCCAATCTGAAATGGTTACCCAACTGCCTGGCAGTAAGCTATCGGAAAAAACTTACGTTTTTAGTTCTTGCCTTCCAACAAACTTATAATCTTCATAGACGGAACGTGTTGTTTGATCTTCCATCTCTTCGGTGATATTTTCAAGGAAAGTTGCCCATCTCGGAGCGGGCCCCAGTTGCGGAATGTAATAAGTTGCCATTTGAATACCTTCGTTTGCAGTCATGAGTAGCCCGCTACCTGGTAAATGATGTACATCATTAAGATCTTGAGCTGGAGTTATCGATACAAAATTAGACGATGGCTACAAATGGCCCGTAAGAGAATGAAGAAAAAAAGGACAACGCGGTGTGAATCACATACATTATTCCTGTCCCATATTTTAATAACCTTTTTGTCTGCGCTTAACACCATACCATCTCCAGCCATCCTACTTCCTCCTTCAATCCAAATAACTTTTTTCATAGGCAAACCATAACCTTGATCCTTCAACGCAAACGGTTTCGAAGATCGAATGTCGTACAATAACGTGTGCCCTGTAGATGTTCCAATTGCGTATGACAAGCCGTCCCCTCTTGCTGAAATCGCTGTCACACTCAAACCATCCCGCACGGACTCGCCGCTTATCCCCGTTGGTACAAGCCTTCCTACAGGCAGCTTCAAAGCCCCAACACACGACCTCGACCTCGGATCCCAAAATTGCACTGTCGCACTGCCTTCAATACCGAAGGAAAGCAACTGGTGCGCAGGGTTGATGTCAACAACGTTGACGCCAGGAATTTCGTCCCCATCTTCCGATTGAAGAGTGAGCGGCGTCATAAAGCGTCCCTGGTCGAGGTTGAGGCGAAATACATCGGAACCGGATGCGGTGAAATAGGCATCACAGGATGGAAAATGATATGCGAGTGATCTGCCAAATTTTGGAATCCTAGTCCGGTAGTGAAACCCTCCTTGGGTATGGAATTCAATAGTCCGGTCCGTTTGTAGGTGTATAGTTTTTGTCCAATCATCAGAAAGAACCTATTGGAATGGTCTAGATTAGATTATTCTTTCCTCAGTAAAGGCAATAAAAACTGAAAAACACGACATAGACACACAAAAGAACGACTCACGTACAACAAAATCGACGTTCTCAGCGTCAGCATGTCGCTCAAACTTGAGCGTGAGCTGATCGAGGTCCCATACCCGCATTTGCGGCTTATAAACCCCCGTTGCTATGACATGGTGACCGTCGCGGGTGGATTTAATTTTGTTACTGGCTTCAGGAAATTCGAAACCCTGGATAAGCTCGAGGGTACCTTGGACTTGCTCCTTTATGGCTCTTTTTCCCTTTGTTGCAGCGCGCTTTCTTGTTAGCCAGTCGGGTAATGAAGATGATGAGCCGGCAGCTACGCCATTCACTGTGTAGACCTTGACATTGCTTGGGTCTGCGACCATGCTGCGAAATTGCCAGTCTAGGTGGGGCTGAAATTTCTCGCGGTGACTTTGCGTCTATTGACACTTTTGGAATACAGTGTGGCAAGAGAGCCTTAGACATACGCAGTAACACTGACTATTATAACCCACGCAGAATAACATATTATGATGATTTTCGCCATCAACTCAACAAATATTTATCCCCCTTAATACGTCTTCTTTTTCTCGTCCACGGATAACCCACCTGTGCACGTCATCAATACCCCTGCCAACTTTTTACCAACCAGTTTGTCACACTTACCGGGTCCCATGTTCACCAACAAAATCAAACCGCCTACGATAGCTGTTACCCAAGGGTAAGTTTACAGATTAATAGAAACAAAACGAGGTACTGACATAGCGTTTGGAAGAAGTCATACCTATGATTACTCCGTTAGCGCTCATAGAAAGCAATTTTAATTGGGAGACCCACTTGAGGAAGTCCCGTGAGGGATGAGCAGAGTTCACAGCCCACCAGTTGTTAGCAAAGACATTGAAGATGCTCAGAACAATGACGAGGAACGCCGCTGACCACTTTGCCTTGAAACCAATGGCAACCATGGTGCAGGCAGCCATGCCAACCAAAGACACCAAGACCCGGACGATACCCCACTCTCCTTGCAGTATGAAGCCAAGGAAGAGGAAAATAAGTAAGACACGTCCAGCGAGTAAGAAGCTGCAGATAATATCAGTCTCTTGAACCAAGGGAATTTGATTACTGACTATTTCTTCCGATCTGTTTCCGAAATTTGCGGCAAACCGGCGAACACAGCCTTGCGGGATATCATGGAATCACTGAAAACCATGAACAGGCCGCCAATAACACTCAGATTGCGTAGGAAGAAGTTCATGTCGAAGATGAGACCATAACCGAAGCCTTGGATAATAACCACGGCCAAAAGTCCTGCTACAGCGAACTCCGAATGGCGCTTGAGAATCACTGCAGCCGAGCCAGCAAGCATCACCTGAATGTCGTGGTCAAGCCCTGTGCTCAATAAAAAGAGGACCATCTTACCAGGACGTTGATTATAAGGAATAGGTGTGAGATTCCCCAAGGGAACTTCCGGTGTCTGTCCAAGAAGTTAATCATAGACCAGGAACAACGACGAACTGTTCATACTGCTGCAGGTACCAAGTCTGGTCACTCCACTGAGACACAATTCTAAGCGCGTCCTCGAGGAACGTCACTACAATCAAAAAGCGCCCAATAGCCGGCAAATGAGGTTTCAATGGTTGGGAGTAAATTTCAAAATAGTCTTCAATTTGCTTGCTGTAAGCGCGAATTTTCTCGATCGGGTCGTCGGGATTGGCAGCTCTATATCCTGTGGAAGGACGAGAGTTACCAAAGCCATGAGGGTCTGGGTTGTACTGGTTAGTTTGTGGACGGGCAATGTTGATTCGCGACGACATTGGGTAAAGTTTGAATGAAGAGTAGAGAGCGTGTTAAAATCAGACGTGGCAAGCTTATGTAATATTAATTATTATAGTTTTTCCCGCGCCCGAATAAATATTTCTGAACGTAGGAGAGCCCCATAGCGTCGAGTGGTTGAGGACACTTTTGTAGATGAGGACACTTTTTTAGATGAGGCAACCAAGATGACTGGTCTCCTTGTAAATTTCTGCCCCTGACAGTCCCTGGTAAGTTATTCAGCGCAGGGGACTGAGGTCACGTTGTTAAGCTCGAGGCGCGAAGTTACAGTTCCCACGCGCGACGCGATGGCCACTCGCCGCTCTGAAAGGCGCAGACGTACAAGTCCGGTTACCGACGAGGACAGTGACTATGTTGAACAGCCAACAACTCGGAAAAAGTTTAAAGCCAGCAAGGCATCTTCGGGAAGAAGGGTAGCTCTCGATACCTCTGATTCAATAATTGCAGACACAGGAAGTCGGCATCCAAAGTCCTTGCATCAGGTTCGAGACGAATGTGACGTGCGCAAAGCACTTTTGCAGTGGTTCTCAGGCGTTCACGACGTGCGAGGGATGCCATGGCGAAAACGATATAACCCCAATCTAAGCCCTGAAGAACGCGCGCGACGAGCTTACGAGGTAGATCATAAATCATGTACTGCCAACTGGGGTTTTGTTTAACTAACTACTCCTAGGTCTGGATTTCAGAGGTCATGCTCCAACAGACACAGGTTGTCACAGTTATACCCTATTACAATCGCTGGATGGAAAAGTAAGTATCGTAGACATCTCCGCCTTTGTTTGCAGAAAGTTTCCCAGATTCCCAACCATAGATAAATTAGTATGGACTTTCCCACCTCTGTTCACTTGGCCTGAGGATAATTGATTTTCCAGGCATCATCAAATATAGAAGAAGTGAACGCCTTGTGGAAAGGCCTAGGGTACTATAGCCGAGCTAGCCGCCTCCTCGCTGGCGCGCAAAAAGTTGTGGCAATTCTAGGCGGCATGCTTCCTGACAACGCCAGGGACTTACAGGACAAGGTTCCAGGAATTGGCCGCTACAGTGCGGGCGCTATATGCTCCATTGCTTACGGTGAACATGTGCCAGTCGTGAGTAGCTGCATGCTTTGCCCCCTAAAAGAGAGAGACTTCCCACTATCAATGTACAAAGTTAGATGGCAACGTACATCGCTTATTGAGTCGCTTTCTTGCCCTCCATGCCCCGCCTAAAGCAAAGGCTACCCTTGACGTACTCTGGGCCGCAGCAACCAAACTAGTCGAAGTGAAAGGTAAAGTCAGTCTGACACTATAAGAGCAAGTAGAGACTTTTCGTGTACTAGGCCACCGATCCGCGGGCCTAGAAGTAAACGGTGACGTTGCTGACGACATGACATGCACTCAATACGCAGGCGACATAAACCAAGCTCTTATAGAGTTAGGTAGCACTGTTTGCAAAGTCCGCGACCCCCGGTGCGAGATCTGCCCGTTACGTGAATGGTGCTGTGCATTTAAATTGACCCATAACTCAAATGAAAAGGGCAATGTGGTGAGTGCGCGATCTGAATGGCAGGATATCTCGTAACGTATAACCCAAGATAATCGACGTTCCTGACGTAGAAGATTTATGCAGTCTTTGTGAGCCCATTACGGACGAATGTGTCGTAACTGTTTACCCAATGAAGACTGATCGTAAAAGGGCCAGGGAAGAGCTCGATATAGTCAGTGTCATTGAATGGCGTTTGTCTCGTGCCCCAGATGAGCGCTGGTTCTTCCTTGTCCGACGGCCGGAGAACGGTAAGGATCAGACATTCCTATCAGAAAAATGCGAAGATACTGAAATGACATAGGTCTTCTAGCTGGACTTTATGAATTTCCCACAACAGTCAATGTGCTGAAATCTACCTCCCGTGCCGCTCTGCCGAAGCATGCGCATGATTGGCTCTCAAACACCTTCAAGACGGCGATACAACCATTGAGCACACATCAAAAAAAGAACGATATTAATGAATGTCGTGTGACAGACATTTTTGGGGTTGGGGACGTTGTCCACGTCTTCTCTCATGTCAGGAAGACGTATCGCGTGCAGTGGGTGATTTTGGAAGGTGGAGAGGGGCCTCCCCAACCGGCAATGGAGTCCAGCGCGACGAATCAAGATGCTTGTGAATCAACGGCAAGCGTTATGACAGGCGGCATGTGGTGCGGCCTTAATGAAGTTAGTGGGGCAAAGTCAGTATTCCCCGCATCAGCACAGCGTGAAGTGCTAACATAACAACTAGCATTGGATCAGGTGTGCTTAAAATATGGAATCTGGTTAAGGAAAAATGGGAGCTATGATCGATATATGATCCGAACCATGGACGCTGAATCTTTTTATCTATAGCTGCAGATGATATTATCATAAAATTAACTACTGATACTCACCATTAACTGCTTACGTATGGAGCGCAGTGAATATTACACCCAAACTTTGGATCCTTGTTCCGTGAACGGCGTCAGCCCCAGTCTTCGTCAATTGATTTATTGACGCGTTCTTGACGGACCACGTGTATGATCCAAACACGGAAACTCAAAGCTCAACACAAACGTATGACAACCCAACATGAGTCAAGAACAATGGACTACAGGAATTAATCGGACTTACTACGACCGGAACTACCTCTAGTGGGTCAGCTTTTGACTCCCAGCCTGCTCTATGCCTAACGTATCCCTAGCTCCGTGCTAAATCTACCCAGAGCTGCATCTCAGAATGAAATCAACGAGCGACATCGCGCCCTCTCTCTGATTTTTCACCCAGACAAGCAACAAGACATCAAATCAAAAGAAGTGGCAACACGTACATTTCTGGAAATCCAGAAGGCATATCAAGGTGAGCACATGTCTATGCAGTGTATGTAATGTTCGTCATCCTTGGCAGTTTTGTCCGATCCGTTTCTACGGTAAGTTCAATGTTTTCCGTCAGCCCGAACTGGTTGTATAGCTTCTCGCAGGGAAGTGTATGATATTCTTGGTGAGTGCCCAACATACTCTTCCAGGTATGAAAACTTATTGCATGCGACAGGGGAACCTGGCCTAGCCGTCAAGTGGCACGAATCACTACGCCGAAAACCCAAGGAAGAGGTCGGTCATTTAGATGAACGCATCAACGTAGCTCACGGAAAGTTCTCAGCTTAGGGACATTTTGAAAGGCGTGGAGCGAAATTCGCGTGAAAAACAGTTGAGAGACCAGATACACCCCAGAGGTCGGCTAGAATGTAGCATAGACGCATCACCTCTATTTGCGCCGTATCTCGGTCCAGCTCAGGATACCCTCCCAGTTGGCATTTTCAACCGCTTTGAAGACGTCCGAGTCGTCGCTTGTAATTTACGACACTCCATTCAGGTGATGCCATATCCAAATCATCATAGGCCTACTGAACCCTGCCCCAAGAGAAGGTTGAACGATACAACGGTACTATCTTTCACGACTCGACTCAGCAAGCATGAAAAGCAAGCTGGCGTCCTCTTCATGGGCACTCTCCGCCACCATTTCTCTCCCCGCCTATCGTCTGAGGCAAGCTCGTCATCAGATCACCCTGCAGACTCCACCTCTCAGAATTGCCTAGATCACTGCCAGCTTGCTGTCGCCTCACGGTTTCAAGTGGAGCGCTGACTACGAAGATGAAGACAATTCAATATCCATGAAGACATCCTTTACTCCCTTCAGGACAAATATGGCCTCGTCCGCAACATTGACTCTCAGTCGAAGGTTATTTCCCCGTCGCCACGAGCGTGGCGTATTAAGTATTCACGCCGCGCAGCATCCTCAATTGGCATTCAACATCCTGCTTCCTTCGCCCTTTAA
The DNA here is from genome assembly GCA_000497225.1 of Amanita jacksonii TRTC168611. NCBI lineage: Eukaryota > Fungi > Basidiomycota > Agaricomycetes > Agaricales > Amanitaceae > Amanita > Amanita jacksonii. Next base: position 10,655 of record AYNK01002432.1, on the reverse strand, counting down.
CCTTGGCACTGCTTCTGAGGCATTTGCTCGTGAACATGCGCCGCCAGGCTCTGTGCCACCCTCAGTCTCAGGATTCGCATACGGTGCTGTCCATAAGTCCGTGGGGATTGTTTTTAATTCTGTTCTGCCCAAACTTGTGGGCGAGATGGGTGTAACCTTTGCAGAGCTATCCTTACAATTCAAAGTCGGCCTTGAAATGGGCTTGGAGGGTTTATCATGGTTATTCACAGGCTCATGGTCAAACGAATCAGCCGAAATCACAGCTTCAACTATACTCAATCCAGTGGGCGTGGTACTCAGAATAGAGTGAGTGATGTAGGTTCCAGAATAGGACTAAACTCACATTTGATCATTAGTCTTGCTTACGTAGAGCAACGTTTATCATTGCCTATCATCCTCTCACAGGAACATAGTCCCTCAATAGCTCTATATTCTGTCGTCATTCCATCGACCGTGATGGTGATAGGATATCATCTCATTTTGAAACCTCGGCGCAGGGCCCAGCGTCTCGCGTAAGCGGACCATCAACTGGCACATCTCACTAATGAATTAATGAACGGCGGTAGACACATCCGTGCCGCAAGACAGGCCCAAGAAGAGGATTCGGGCGCCAGGCGCGAAAGAGATGCAATCGTAGCCCTTTTACGCGATGCAGCCAAACGGCACATGCAAAATGAGAGCACAAAAGGAGGTAAACTATATTTCCTTCTTTCCTTCCTGCCGCTTAATTTGAAAGGTCTTATCATCCTTGATGCAATCTATGCTCCTATGGACAAGAATGACAGGGTCCATGATCTTGATCAAGACGTCACTATCCCTCTTCAAGCCCTTGTGCGCAATTCACAGCTTCACATCCCTGCAGACCAACCAAAGGTGTGTCGTGCTGAACGCCTCGAAAGGGCCGAACTGACTATCATGCCGTTTGTTTGATGATCAAGGCCGCGTTGCAAGGCTTTTTGGATCCTGCTCCCTTCACTTCGAAAGTTCTACGCATCCGCTACTTTTTCAATAGCCGTGAACATTACGCTGAGATTCTGGATAACGCACCAGTGGTACTTCCGTTGGCAGGTACGTGCAAGATACTCCCACGGGGCGGAAATTAACGTGTGTTATCGCAGACCACTTGGTTCAACGATCCCAAGATCTTTCTTGAGAGTTACCAGAAATACCTGGTGTCGGGAATGCCCTCCAGACGTAAGAATGGGCTCGGGACCTTTTTTTGGTTTTTGTGCAATGGTTAACTCCATATATTCAAACTTACCAACCTTATCGCTAATCTACTGGAGTCACGTTCCACGGACCATCGACTGCTGATGGCTTTAAAGTTCTGATAATGTTCTGGACGGATGTCATGAGTTTTGTACGCTTCATGTCATGCAATGCATGGCTCTATGCATGTGACCCAATCTAGACGTGTTCAGTCTGATAATGCAACTCGTCTCCAACGTTGACGGAAACGTTTGCAAACCTAAGTTTTGAGCTCCAGACCTCAGGTTTCATCAATTATTCATTCGCTACGCCTGTCTTGAACCCAATTTCTTGTCGAAAGCGGAGCCATCTCACCCCTGTCACGAGCGGGACTTGGACCCCACACAATTCACCCTGTTCTCATAGCCGAAAGTGCCATCCCCATTGGAATATCCTTCAGTAAGCTATATGTATATCCTTATACGCACAGCGGATTATAACAATGCGTTTATCAGTAAAGTATGTGTTGCTAATCTAAGTTATGTCGGTTTGCAGGAGCATGCGAAAAGGTTGATCTTAGCAGCGAGCGGTTACAATAATCGTCACGATTCTAACTCAATACCTGAGTTTTAGCTACTCTGATCAGGATGATCCCAGAAGCGGGTTGCCCGTTCATAATGGGGATAGACTCAGGCTAGTATTGACTCGGCCCGTCAATATGATTTTGAGTATACTGTACTCGGAACCTTTGGTACACACAGTATGAACTCGATGTTTTTTTTCATCGGCGATAAGTATTAGCCGATCTCCATGCTCTGCTCTGTTGTAACAAGCTAGCTTGATGGGGTATGGTTTGAAGCTTGAACCACAAGCTGTCCTCTTCAAATTAACGGGTCACACTGACGCTCACACACTTTTCCAGGTCACATTGATCTCAGATACCCTTTATTGGCCATTTGGATGCAAGTCGAGAACTGCAGTCTAACCGACTCGGGTACCGCTCTTATGGAAGAAGGACGCCACGCTCATCACTAGCGTAAAGCCATTTTGAAAGCCATGATTTCATCTGCCCGCGTGAGAGCCCGTAGATAATCGATTAACATCTTACGTTTTTTTTTTCACCCAAGAGTGTGGGCATTTTCCATGTGTTCAACCTAATGTGAACTTAAAGAGAGAGATCATTCCTACTCTCCCGGCTAACTGGCTAATATTGGATATATATAGCCACATCACGACGCTCGTCTTTCCCCTTCCAGCCCACTCACCTGTCAATGCAACCTCCCACATTGCAAAATGTACGCATTCGCTCAACGAGGGATGCTCTACAAGTCTTCTATGCTGTTGCCATAAACCGTCTCCCTTTGATAACCCGACGGCTAGACGCCGAAGAGCGCAAAGCAATAGTCGCGGGCAACGTCTATGTGTGGTATGTGCTAGGTGACTTATTGCATGTATCCAGTGGGTTGACGCATCGCCATATATAGGGAAGAGCGCGGCGCGAACACGGAACCTACTGGTCTCGGGATGGAAAGATGGTGAGTGTTATTTTCTCTTTTCTTTATTCGTCGGCCTCCTAAGGGTGTACGCAGGACAGACGGGATGGGATGGGGCCCGAGTAGTAAGTCACTCATTTTCAAGTCTAGCTGTGATGCTAACTGACACCAACTTCCAGGAGTTCGAGATGTGAGTTAGTGCCTATTCATTCCTGAGATCTCTCCAGGACCCTGTGCTAGGAATTCCTATTCTATCACCAAAAAGAATCTGATGCGACAGAGGAACTTGTCAATCCTGTGACTCCATGGGCTCAGATGATGCGGTGAGTTTTGAGCTGCCAAAGTGACAGGTTCGATGAACCAGGTGCACGTTCCTTTTCATTCCCATTTTCCGAGCGAGGGATGAGAACTCACGAGGCTGTATTGCTGCCAAACCAGGCGCCGCGAATTATCGAACCGCCCTTCAAGTTCTACAGACCAACAACAGACCTCCGAGCCTGAACGCCTTATTAAACAGACATACAGCGTGCTTGTGTATTTGCCAGCGGATCGACCCAGGGGCATGGCTCGAAAGTGGCATCTCAGTAGGTCGCGCCAACTTGCTCTTACACAACCATCTCATATTAGAATAGCAGCATATTTTAGCCAACAAAAGCTAGCAAGCCTGGACACTATAGACTCTATCTCTCTGGTTGGGAACTCAGCCGTCCCCGATGGATGGTTCCGGAGCGCACGGACTGTAAAGGCCCGGAGAGACAGCCGAAGTTATGGGACGGTTCCCCCCATTATGGAGCGAAGCGTTTACCCCTCTACGTCACCTAATTATGGCGATGCGCTGTCACCGATGGATTTGCAACAGAATCGTGATTTATTACACCAACTGCGATACACCGGCTCGTCATCCTCTCCAGGGAGATCACCATCTTCATCACCCAATAACCAAGCGACATCACTGCGCCCTATCGCGTCACAGCAATTGGTGCCGCTAGAGTATCTCCAATCTGTGGCCGCACCACAACGGGACCCTATTGACGAGCAGTTTCTGCGACGCTTCTCGGGCTCGTGATACAAAATGCCTTTTCTACCACTCCTTCTTTTCGTGGGAGAGGGGGGAGGGGAGGGGGGGGGGGGGTTGTACCGCTTCGAAGTAGGCCCGCTGTTGTGGAAGGAGGGGAGGGAGTGGACTCTGAACAATTACTGATGCCAACCGCGCACATTGTGCTTCGCTTCTACGAGACCCTAGATACTGGCATCCCTTGATTTAATTTCGGATATCTGGTGCGAATGATTTCGGTACAGCTTCATGTGAACCAGCGTTTGTTACCACCGGATCTATGGTCCGATTTCGCGTGTTAAGGTTTTTGCCGCCGCTGGCAAGGAGCATCTGAATTGGCACACCTTGGTTAGTAGCAAATGACTCTGGCTCTTTGACGCATGGGTAAATGATACGGGTGCCACCTCAAGAAATTTATGGGACACGCGTGACTAGCAAGCCCACACTATCCATAATAGATCAGCGGTACATCAGCAAAGGCAAGTCAAATTCGCGGGCTCCCACGATGCTGCATTACGAGGTAACTAATATTGGTCTAGGAGGCAAGAAAATGATATAGATTGCTGCACGAGGACGACTAGCTGACATTGACAGATGCGTTGAGGAGTATCAAACGTCGGGTTCCTTATTAAAGTTAGCCTCATGCTGGCAGAGGTTTGCTTGCCATTTCCCTGGGATCATTATTATATTTTATTTTATTTGCTCTACGGGTGGGTTCGCCAACTGTTGATGGATACTCTGAGTTAATATTTCACGCCTACGCCATGCCGGTGCTTTGGAAGCAAACTCTGGGTGTACCCAGAATGAATTAATTTTTTTCTTTCTCTTTTGGCCTACCACACGCACACCGCGGGCCAAGCAGTCCGCGGCGTGACGATGTTGAGCGCCTCCACATAGGGCGAAAATAATAATAATAATCAGTGACATAAGCCGATCTTACGGGAAGTTAATCAGTCACCAGGACGGTCAAATTTGCTGCCATCGTTGTGAGAAAGAGCAGTAGCAGTATCTGCATTAGTCGAACTTCTCTCTGGCACGGCTCGGCAAACTGTTCCTAGACCGGGGTTGTTGCCACGTCTCTCGCTCATTTTGATGAGGGGGACCACTGCCAGCGCATGGTCCGAATTCCGGACGCCACCTGTCCACAGAGAAGAAAGAAGCTGATATCTTTGTGCCACCTTGCCTGTTACATAAGTGATCACCAGAAATCGCGTTATTTCGCATCATAACCTAAAATTGGGAAGATGTCAAGATGTTATGCAATTCCCCTTATCCACTTGGAGGCACGCGCTTTTCGGAGAAAGTCAGAGTGTGTTCGACCCTGAGGCCCCCACTTTTGCACCTGTAGGCACCTCATCCACGGTGGAGTGGTAAAATGGAACATGATGCCATGGTGCCGCATATGACGATGGTTCCTTAATTAATTTTGCCCTTTCCGTCGAGGCGAAGTCCCGGCCTCGTCCTATAGAGAGGGGGGTGCGAGCCGTGGCTCCTCATGTACCCTTAGTCAGTCTTTTGTTTCTTGTCAATAATGGATTACTTTTGCAGCAATACAACTCTTGGGATTGTATGGCACATAGCCCAGGCGTTTTTCCAGCAAAGGGCCGTGGTCAGCGGCTGTCCACCATTTAAAACGCCGAACAGTCTGAGTTCAGCGGCCTTACGTCAGCGACATCCGTGTCTCGATGTCAGATCCACGCGCCTCACGTTCTTCGACTCAGGCTGAGCCCAAGGCCAGAGGGGCCAATAGATCAACCAAAGTTGCCGGGAAGCTGAAAGTCCTGCCAGAACAAGAAACGCGGAACGAACCGTTAAAAGAGCAGTACGATAGTGTGGAGACTGCGGGCGACAGCGACGATGCTGACGTTGATGAGGTTGGAGATGAGCAGGACGAGGAAATCGAGGTTTGGTTGTTTATTTCAATGATGCACGCCTTCAAAATCAAGTTCTAACACAATACACCACCAGGTTTACAACCAGATCTCGCTCATTCCAGAGGGAACGGCACGTAGGGATGCCTTGAAGCTAACAAAAAAGAAGGCCAAGTCGTTACCAAGGGTAACAGCTTATGCAACCGCTGGGTACACATGTTTCATGCTTCACGAGTCCTAAATCCATATCACTCACGCGCGCGCGCGCATACACACACACATAGGTCGTATCGTATGAATGATCTTATGAAGTTCTTCAATGCCCGTAAATCCGCTTACCATACGAATGCCAAGATGATCGACGAAGTGATTTACACACCATACATCTATGATCCCCCGGGTAGTTATCAGGACACACGTCAGAGTCACGTTGACGGGCCGATGACTGGTGATCTGCTTGGTGTCCCAGAACTGCGATTTAATGACATTGGCAACGGGGGTACTGTGAGGCATAAGAAGAAGAGTAAATTCGATACGACTCCAACAGAGGCTGAAATTTTCCTCTTCCCTTATGGCACTGTTGTTATCTGGGGTATGACAGAGCCCCAGGAGCGGCGTTTTTTGACGTCCATGTGAGTGCAGGTTTACTGTGTTTGCCCAACCGTGATATTCATCGTCTCCAAGTAAACGCTTCGAAGTCGAGAAATTAGGTATGTATGATGCTGTGTGAATAACGGCGAAGCCAGGTACTTAATCGCCTACTTAGCACCGGAGGATATGGAAATGGAAGACTTGAACTATTATTATGCAAACTACAGTCGGTGAGCTTACGCGGGTCACCCTTCTCACACATTGAGATGTATACCACTAGTATTTACAACGACGTGATCACATTACGCAAGGGCTCAAGCTACATGTACGTTCTTCTATTGTCGTTCCCATAGGCAATAACATGCATGTGACCGCGCCTTGCTAGGACTAAATTATCCCTCTCCCACGCGTTGTCTCAGTCAGTCAAAATTTCGCTGGTAATAGTCCTAGATTGTTGCATACCAGCTCAATGCTGAGCTCATAACAGTTCGAAGACCTGATATCAACAACGATAGAGGAAACTAAGGACATCCCTGAAATAATCAGTGAGACGGGGAAAATCGGAATGCCACATAAAGGTCATTCATTCAGAATGGCTTGATCACCGATGTTTGACGTGGCGATGACAGATATTATGCAGAAAATCGGGCAACTATTTCTTCTGCGGACCAATATCAATTCCGTCGGCTCCGTGCTCGATTCGCCGGTAAGTAGGATTAATTTGTCTTGTCGGACATCTTTCAACCCGTGCTCCTATTAGGAAATATTTTGGGTGTGTCCCTTCTCCATTGAGATAGCAGGGTCCTCAACTTCATCATAGAGTTATCCAGATCTTCAACCCCTTTATGATGCAGCACGCAGTTATCTTGAGATACCCCAGAGAATTAATTTGTTAAACACTCGCGTTGAGGTTGGCTCAATATGTTCTACTCATCGTTGATTCTTAGATGGTCATTAGGTCCTTCAAGACATGCTACAGCTTCTTAAAGAATCCGTTTCGAGTAAACATGCCGAACGTCTTGAGCAAATCGTTATAGCATTGATCGCTATCGAAATTGGTATGTATCTATTACCCTCTCTATCACCGCGTTGACCGTTTTCTCAGTACTCGGAATCGTTACTATTCTTGTTGATCTTATGGCATAGCCAGCAAAGATTCCATACCACATCCTATTACTAATGAACTATGTGATTCGGAACTTTACATATTTGTTGCGTCTTGTCCATTTAGATCTTGCTATACTGATGTGCAGTATGCTCCAACGTATAGGGGTTACTATGATCATTATTTAGACTCTTTCCCACTGCGCGATGAACCTTTATCTCGATCTTTTGGGCGCGAGCTAGATATTGCTTTGCTGGAGGAACCCTTCGTCTGTCTGAAACATAGGAAATCTATACCGGTGGCCCTGCGAGTTTCCGCTAATATCTTCTTAACTCCGTCCAAGTGGGCCTGGAGGTTTTCATCTCCAGGGCGCCGGGCATAAGCCTGGGAAATGGTCGCGTATGAATCGGATAAAGTTTTAGCAGCGGATGGTGTCACATAGCGACCAAGTGTCTGGTGCATGAATTCTATCTCAAGTGTTGCCTAAAAGCCCGAAATTTTAATTGTTCATTCACTTGATGGGAACGTCCGCTGAGGACTACTCACACGGAGCATGCCACCCATTCCGAATCGTTTCACCTTCCGGAAACAACGCAAAGCTTCCTCGGCAAGTTCCTCGGCTAACAAGTTCAGAGTACGTTCAAGCAACGAATCTGCAACATTGCTGATCTGGGCGTGCACCCCTACGAGGCGCATCAGAGTTTCGTACATGTAGGGTCGGATCTCTTGTTTACCCTGTCAGATCAGGTCCACAGCGAGATAGGCAACATACCTGTCGGTTGTGGGGTTTCGTACCAGTCCATATTGTCATCTAGAATGCCACCGCGGAGGAGGGCGGTGGCGGCTTTTGCCTTGGGATTCGTGTAGCCCTCAAAGAGGGTTTTCTCAAGTTCTTGTATCGCCGCTAATAATGCCTGGAAAACTTCAGTTTTGGGTATGCTACAAGGTCATTAGTAAGACGAACCTGTTTGTCTTCCAGGACGGAAACTCCTAGTACACTTTCAAGCTGAGCGAGCATACTTGGAATGACAACCTTTGACAAGTGTCCGAAATTTGAAATGACACAAAGCATCCGTATATCCTGCAAACGGGCGAGAACCGTGGAGGATTTCATCGATCCGTGTTCAATGCAACCGCAGGACTTACGTTATTCTTGAGGTCTACTTGTTCAAGAGGATTCGACCCAATTTGAACCGGCACCTCCACGTTGAGCATGTTTCCGGTCGCAATGGGAGACTCGTCGGAAGCCAGCAGGACGAGACCATCGAGGATAGCGTAGAGTCCGTCCAAAAACGCTTTGGCTATTTTCTGCACAAATGTTTGGCTTACGGGATTCTGTCTACTGGATTTTGACGATCCCCCAGACTGTTCAGCACCTACGGCGATCTTATACGCCGCTGTCGTCATATGTCGCTGATACAGTTCAATCTGCGTTAAGTAATGGGTCCAAGATGGATGACTCGTGCTTGCTTTCCAAGTTTCCAGGTAGTAGAATATAAGTGAATCTGGAAAACCAATTGTTCCGTGTCGGTACCAGCAAAAACGCGCGGAAACAGACCTTGCAGCCATGCACCAATCAGGATGTCGTCAAATCGCCATTTGACACTTTCCAACAGGCTTTGAAGGCCGGAAACAGTGTCGCTCGAAATATCCAACGCATTAACGTCACTGATACACTCCTGGATCTCGGCGAGTATTTTCAGGAGGTAATAACCTGTTGATAAGGAGGTGGAATTTGTGGGTATATACCGTGGCAGGATATTGCTGCTTGCGCTTGCGGAGGCCATAACGGCGACATCCGAGAGATTAAAAAACTCCGACACCAAGGAAATGTATAGTTTGACCATGTCGAGAGCCATCGTCCGGCATTGCATTGGGCTGCGACGTGAGCCCGTGGGTGACTCTTGCTTCTGAATGATCATGAACATTCCCCAGGCGTAACAAATGACCAACGTATTTACTTACTTTTCGATACTTGCCCTCCATAAAGTTTTTTGAGATTTTCCAAAAGTTGGGAAGTGCATTCATCATCGCTTCTGATACAGCTTTGATGATATCCCACATTGCTTGCCATCCCGTTTCACCGGCAGACTTGGCTGCATGAGATTATCCATTAGGCAGGAGTAGAACGGAACCAAGTGACAATTTACCGATGACAACGTCGGCCTGCTTCTCTTCCACGGAAATTAGAGCTGTATGGAGTTTCCTGGCCCTTGAACGCTCGCTCTCCGCGAATGTTGGTGACTCTTCGGTGGATTTCTCGTTTGTTGCTAGGGTGCCCGGTAAGTGTTATGAATCTGCTAAGAAATCTAGACTTACACTCAATGTGAGCTAGAGCTGATTTGTACACCTTGTTCATCTGATCCAAGATATACTTATGTTGGCTATCAAAGTAGATCCAAATCGGATCTTCATTTCCCTGCAAGTCCATAAGAAATCTTTCGCAGCTCGTAAGTCGAGACCATCAAGAAACACAAAGAGTACTGCGCACTCGATGGTTTTCTCCTGCTCTTCCACCGTCCTACTTGGGTTCTGTAGCTGAGAATACAACGCATTCTTCATCTCGGTCATGGCCTTCTCAACATTGCCCCAGACTTTCTCTAGAATCCTCTTCTGTTGCTGTTCTGCTGAGGAACTTCCCTGACTGGAAGGACCGATAGGAAGGAGTTGACCAGGCCGCGTTTCCATTAGCATTTTTCCTTTCTTGTAATCACGTAATGCCTGCTCGTATCTTCCCTATACACGCGTGATAAACAAACTTGGATGTCCGATACGTAATTTTTTTTTTCACATACAGCATCGATAGATTCCATGATAAAAGACGGAAGATTGAAGAAAAACTTGGACCGTTCAAAGACGCCCAATGTTGTGCGGAGTTTTTGAGCCTTTGATGCGTTTTCCAAGACAGGGAGGAAAACTTGGTCTGCCTTGATCGCTGCCTCTGTAAGTACCTCTCAGTATCGGGCCGCAACAAAGCGATTGGATAAAAAAGAACATACGCCGCAATTTCTCGCGCAACGGGTAAGACGCGTAGTCGGACTGAGGGGAAAGTAGTCCCTCCGTCATTTCTGCGTACAGGGCTATTGCAGACATAACCAATGTCCAAATCAGGCCCAGGACAAGAAACAGGAAAAAGAAACGTGCCATCGGTCGAGGACTTGACAGCAACAAACCTATCGAAATTATCTTCTACCAGTATTCTGATTGCCTCGGAACGTGCGTCGATAGAGGACCGAAGCTGAGCCAAGCCGGCGGTAAGGTCTTGATATGTTGCATCTGGATGGACGACAGATAGAAAAGTCTTTGGGTCGAATGACTTGGACGTAACGAGAACCGCAGCCTCTGAGAACGCG